>JAFBJW010000216.1:2790645-2892045 GCA_016785235.1 Pseudorhombus dupliciocellatus | reverse complement strand
GAGAGAGAGAGAGAGAGAGAGAGAGAGAGAGAGAGAGAGAGAAAGAGAGAGAGAGAGGTCAAATCTCACCACTGTTCAAAGTTCCGCACATACACACACAATCCGCCCCTCTCATGTGGACAGGAGCCTGCAAGGACCTAGAATATCACCTGGGACGTTGTCCATCATACACAGCATGGCCCACAGTGACTCAAACCAAAACAGTAAAAATGAACCTTTACCATCCAAGAAAAACAAAACATGGGTCGTTGCATCCGGACCAGTGAGAAACGAACTGGTGGGAACTGAAGTCAAAAAATCAAAGCCACCGTGCACTGGTTCCATCCCACTGGTTATCTTTTATGCAGGTACACAAGCCTACTGACAACCCCAGGAGGAGTGGCAGTGAGAGGTGACATCAAGCTCACCATGTGTTGGCTGAAAAAAAAGGGATGTGGCCGGATCTTTACCGTCACCGTAGAGGACTTATGAAGTTAATAATGAAGCAGGTGCTCTTGTTTACATGACTCTGACATGGGCCACGTAGTTCGCCCACCAGTATGACATGTTTTAGCAGGGTTCAGCTTCTTAAATGCAAGTTTCCTTTTGTATGTTTGGTTCTCTTCGTGAGCCATATCTGCAGCAGAAACTCCAATCTTGGTTCAGTGCAAGAAGAGCGGCTCAGGAGGTGAAGCGGCTTTGCAAACCAGTTCCTGCTGCGGAGAATTCAGGCGTGACAGAGGGACGATGCTACGCTTTTGAAAATTCAAAGTATTTTCATTTTCATCAGCATAAAGAGAGAGGGGCGCAGATGGAGCGCGCTTACACACACACACACACACACCAATGTCCTGACCCCACAGCAATCGACTGGGGGTGAGGGGAAGCATGAGGGGCTGAAAAAAATGTGCTTACAAAGCCCTGATTTTCATCAAAATACAACCACTGTGTTTGCGCTACTCATCTCCAGAGTAACCTATAACACAGTGCTGGGGTGAAAGGGCACAACTGGGGCCCTGTTAACCCCCTCATGGCTCCCACACCACGTAGAACACGTATGATTCTTTGATACTAGCCCAAGCCCTGCTGTTTGGCAACTGGACAGCGCAAACAGCTGCTTTAGAAAAAAAAGCTATGGATGATCTTAATGGCAGAAGGGAGATGAAGTATTTCAAGTGAAATGTTACCAAGGTGTGAACTCGGACTTTTCTGGTAACTTAGTTTTAAAAAGGTTATTTGACGCCACATAAACTACGTCAACTGACTCCTGATTTATTGAAAGTACAGATCTTAAGCACCAGATCACTGTGGCACTGATAGATGTGGTCATATCCAGGGTTCTTTAGTTTCATTTTAGTATCATTCAAGCGAGGCACACCATCCATCATGCCACACAGCCTATCGACTGGATATCGCCTTGATTTTGCAAAATATTTCTTTTTTTTTTTTTTTTTTAAATGATGCTTTTTGACCTGATGTTGAATACCGAATGACAAACTGTGTCTCGGCTAACTGCTAAACTCATTAACAGTGTAATGGGATTTTCATGAAGCTGCATCGGTAGTGTAATTAAGCCTTTTGTAATTGTGTGAGTCAGACAGGGATGAAGCATCGGAGCAACGTTCAACAAAATGGCCTTTCAGAGACAGATTTCTTAATCACTGACAAACGGGGTGAGCAAATGACATAATAAATACATAGTTTAATGGTGGGGGATAATGGAAAAGTACTGACGCTCACAGGAGTACCGCACACAATGGAACAATCTCTGCTCATCAATGTAGTGCGATGAAATTTCATAAAAGGGCTTGTATTTAATTGGTTTCCTGCCAATGAAAGCCAATGGCTTTGCCAAACTACTCACATCAGCGCACCATCAGCAGCTCTGTTTGTCCAGAATGTCGAGTGAACTCGTTCATGACCAGCGAGATCTCCACCAGCCGGGCATCGCAGCCTATGCACTGAAGCACATCAGGTCCTAAGTGACCCGATCAAAGGAAGAAAGCTCAAACTACAAGTAAGAGAGCACCCGGGACACACGTGATCATTTGAGATCCGCCCACATGGGACAGTCCGAGGTGGTCCGAGTCACGCGAGGACAACTTCTTTGTGACTGTGACAGCGCTGTGTCTCTGTGTCACACCAACACTATGGATGCACATAATCTGTTGCAAACTAAATGCTCAAGGACTGAACTGCATAGTCAGACAGTCCAAACACAACATTGTTTTGTCTCAAAGAGAAACTACTCATAGAGCAGGGGAGGTGAGACCCGATCACAACTTGTCACCTGAGATGCACGGGGAGATGCATTCTATTGCAAACTGACAAACTGAGAGCTGTCCGCTTGTGAGCTGATCTTTCAAGGCACATTTGTGCCATGCCATGTCTCAATGTATATATCTCCCTCATCAGATGGCTATATCGACAGAGGATGTGTTCAGGGACCTGCTGAATACTAAGTCAGAAATGTAGACACAGGACATCAATACATGTTTAAGTTCCTACACCTGAGTGAAGTCGAGCTGCTCTGTTTGTGTTCTCTCTCTAAGACCTTGTCTTGCTGCTCATGGATTTGCTTACCTGAGTTAAAATGTGCACATTAAGTGACAGACGACTTGCAAAGAGGTGATAGAACCGGTGAGAAGTGAGAGCAAATGTCACAGAGGCATTTTTCTCATCCTGCTGAAACAATGTACTTATCTTGAGCTCTCTCATGAAAAAGGAGAATTAAAAAGATAAATAAGAGTTTCAGCTGAGGCATACTAGGGTCAGCCCTCCTGCTCCTGGTGAAAAAAGGTTCTCAGATTCTCATTTGGGCAGGTGACGAATTCGAGACCAAAGCTGAGGAAAGAGCAGAAAAACAGGGAGACAGCGCCCCCTGCCTTTAGGACAGGGGTTGCCACAGAAGGAGAAGGAAAATGACATGAATCCTATGCTACGGTCTTCAGTCACACACTGGAGATTTCAGACTGAACTGAGACTTGTAGAATCAGTGACATTGTCCTGAATTGAATTTCCTGTCCTGCTGGCACATGGTGACCCCTCACGTCTTATGTCGGCCTTTCTTTATTTTTCCATTTTTCATCCATCCGCGGTTACACATTAACCACTGTTTGACAGGGCCCGGTTTACAGGGTAAAGTCTGACCTGTTGAACTGATTATTGATTGATCTGTTTTGTTGCGTTTTGATTCTGCTGTATATTTGAAGCAACAACAAAAAGAGGGGAATAAACTCAAGGACGACTCATTAATCACTCCTCCGGCTCACGGTGTCTACACTGTGACCTGGTGAGGACCGTTGCCCTGGTCAGTCATGGCACATACTGCACTGGGTTCCAGGGAAAAAAAACAGCATCTGTTATTGCTATCTGTCATTACAGTGCATCATAGTGTTGGGTGTGTGAAGCGGTTGAGTCTGTTATCACCAGCGCCAATATGCTACCGTGTGATTGGGACGGCACGCGCGCTGTTTTGTCACGATAGACAGCCTCTTCTTCTCCGCTGCGCTCAGATACTGTAAATACGCCTAAGAAATTGCGAAGGTATTCAAAGCATTGACAGCTCTGCTTGGGGCCTTTGTTCAGCACCCCGAAAATAGAGACAGAAAACTATGCATCGCTGTGGACCGCTGGGAAAAGAAATATTCTTACAATAGTGCAATGGCATTGGGAATGAGAAGATATGGGATTTGAATATGAAGTGCAAGAATCGTGATTTTTTTAATTAGTGGCATTCAAATGATTTTGGCTGCTGTGGTGAGAGTGTTGCAAAAAAAAAAAAAAAAACCCAGGGACACTTAATCTGTCGGTAAAAATAACAGTAGCGGACTCTTTCTGAATGCTGTTCCCAAATAAAAGAGCTGGAATCACCGCGTCCGACGGCGGAAGCAACCTTTTCAAAACACAGTCAATGAACAGCGGCTACGACACAAGCAAAGGGTCAAGCTCTCGTATCTTTTTTAATGAATAGAGGCCGTGGTCCTGACACGACTCCAGAGACAAAAAGCAACAACACACAAATGGAGCAACACAAAGAGGTGAATAATAAGCTATCACTCCAATAAGGGTGATCAAGCTATTCAGTGTGGGTCACATAAAGCCTCAGTTATACTGCAAACACACCACTGCTGGCATATCACACACGCCGCTTCTTCTAGCTCGCTCCACCAAGACGACTGATATGCAGCCATCGATCCTGGACGGTCTCTGCACGTACACCCTCTGCGGACGGATGGTGCTAAAGATTTCAGTTCCTCTGTGCTCAGAGGGACAAACACTGTAGTGCTGGTTCAGCCTCTATTTTAGGTGCTGGCCATTAATGTATCTGCTCCTGCAAATCAAGCGTTTATCACGCGGGACAGTACTGCAAATATACAGCGATATTCCGCCAGTGGATGCAGCTGGTTTGCAGTTGTGGACAGGTGGGACATTGGTGTGCCATCAGAGGCTCCTCTGAGTGAAGATGCACAGAACCAGGAGAGGCAGCTGATGGTTCATAACTGAAATATCTGCAAGAGGCTGGAACTGCTGCGCTCGCCACCACATTTACAACAGCTCTGCTTAACTATGTTATAGGGCCCCCTTGTGGTGGTCAAATAATGAAGCATTTAATCACTCTAGTCTGTTCTGGCTCAGTTAGGTTATTATGCAACATCAACACGTAGAGATCTCTCACTTCGCAAAATGATACGGGTGCTGTTGTCTTTAATGCATATCGCCTTCTTCATCTCTTCCTGGATGCTCAGACTATTTCATGCATCTCTGTCGCCTGACTTTGACCCACCTCTTTTTGTTCTACTGCCAAAGTACGTGGACATTCCATACAATAACTGGACTGAGCCTCCTCAAAAGCAACAATGGAAGTTCTCACAGCCTGCTGAGAAACCTGTCTGATAGAAATCATGGGAGGATTCCACCACCTGAATGAATGTTTGCTGTTCCTCTTTAATTTGCATCTTAGAAAATTGTAATGTCATTCGGGAGAATTGAAGTGTAAGATAACATTGGCCTATTTCATTATTATCATTATGACTATTTCTAACAATGTTATTGGTTGAGAAATGAGACGACTAAGCTGTGGGCTGGGCTAGTCCCTGTCCTTTGTCAACACTGTGTTAGCAGTGACTAAGAAAAGCATACAGGGAACTCTGGGGATGGAAGAAAGAAAGGCTCTCCTGTGTGGATCCGACGAAATGGGGGGTTGTGTTTGAGCACGTATCTGGGGTTGGACTGGCTGCCCTTCATGCGTGCACAACGTCTGTTGACATACCCCACTTTTACCCTGCAGTCCAGCAACCGATCTGATTTTCTCACAGCACATATAGACACTTTTTTCTCATGTGAAAATGTCTAGGAATCCTATTCAATACATTTAAATGAACAGCAATATTCATCTGTGGTTTATTTCAGAACATGTAGCCACAATGTGATGACGTCACATTAATGCCATTAAGATATATGTCGAGGCGCTTCCATATATCCTCACACATTACTATACCGTATTATGCGCATGCCACTGTCTGTACAGCTTTTGTGAAGAGTGTATGTCTAATTCCACAGATGCTCCGATTACAGATAAAGGAACAACTACCAGAGCATTGTAGAACATTGTGTCTACACTCAGAGACTTATGCACATATCTAAATCAGATGCCTCAGACACAGAGGCACAAACTTCAACTGGTTTCCGATACATCAGTATCCAATAGGATGCAAACACCTACTTAGAGAATGGCAGCAATTCGAGCCACTGGTGGATGAGCTGTTGGAATGGACGAGGCAAGCAGAGGAAGATATAAGGGAATGCTGTGGGAGACGTGTGCAGACTTGGGGGTGACAATTGCTCATGTTAATGTGTAACATGCAATAATCCAATTCTAAATTAAAGACTCCCAGCGACCCTCATCTAATCACTGGTCAAACATCATTTGGCCGTAACGTCAAACAAAGGCTTGTGTGCACATCCGACCCTCACCATGTTCAGGAGGAATTTCACACCATTCATCAGACAGAGCTTCTTCAGCTCAGCTATATCTTTAAAGATCTAAAACCTATATAGTCTTTGTTTAATTTTGACCGGCTCATATGGCACCGATCAATCCAGTGATTCCTTTGCCATTCATTGTACAGCCCAGAGGAGCAGTTTGCACTCAGTTGCTTAGCTGCAGCAAATACTACAAACACAAGAGTAGGAATTTCTTTTCTTAGATGGACGACCAGAGGGAACTGTTTCTGACAGTAAGTGTGTCAGTGTTGCACTTGACCGGTACGATCAAATCTGGAAGCGAGTGTCTGGAATCCTACAAGGTTGTTAGGCATCCAGGAGAAGTCTGAATGGAGCCAAAATAAACTAAAATAAAACACACGCCTCTGGTGAAAGAGCGGACACACCCACCCACACACACACACACACGACACCTACAACATGATCACCTGCTGCCACCATACTAAGTTACCCACTGCCAGATCATAAGGCTTTTGAGCAGTTTCTTTTCTTCTAGCTTTGAGACTGTTATTTCCTCCTTCACACTCCATCACGATGACTTAAATAATTCATGATTTTGCAACAATTCATTCATTGATTTAACTTGGTTTTCTTGTCAGCTCCTCAAATTAACTACACCTGCAATTTCACTATACAAAGTTAAACAACAAAGGCTTCCCTTTCTTTGTCTTACATGATTTTAGATTATTAATTATAAGCTTGGCAGTAAACTCAGCTAATCACACAAACCTGTGCATGCTCTCATTTTTTCTCTATGTGATGAGAATATTGAAAATGCTAGCAGGGCGGAAACAATTAGAGGATTCGTTTTATATTTATTATCAAATATAAAATTCTTATTTGGATACAGTGTAGACTGAATTGCTGAATTAATATGTGCATGTACTATGTTGGATCCAGTCCAAGCATGAGTTGGCCCCTCCCCCTCTTGTCTTGAAGTTGAACCACAAGAAGGGGGGGGGGGGCAGCAGCCACGTGTTTCTACACGCGGAGATTAAACAGTGTGAGCATCCACTTCAGAGCCACTTGTGGCATGGCGCCTTCCTAACGCCTAGATAGCCATTAAACTCCCATCATGCAACAGCAGCAGCTGCGTACAGCTCACCGAGAAGGTGGAACCACATCACAGCTCCTGGTCTAGAGACCCACATATTGTCTGGACGTGAACTCCAGGAGTTGCCTTACCTTTTGGGGGGGTGGGGGGGAGGGTGCTTCTCTCTGGGGCCGCAGTCTGCGGGGGACCACCTGCTTGCGCTCGCGCTTCTTTCCTCCAACGTTGGCTGAGAGGAAGTTGCAGCCACATTGGTCTTCCGCTCCTCTCCGACCAAACAACTCCTCCTCCTCCTCCTCCTCCTCCACCAGCCCCCCTTTGCGCAACTCCGAATGAGGGGAGGGGGGATGGGGTAAGGGCAGCAGCGTGCGGGGGCTCTCTCCGTCTCTGTGGACACCTGTCAGGAACACATGGTGCGCAACGCTGCTCCATCACTCCACTCCACTGACCTGTGTGATGCATTTGCAAACTGAAACGCCGTCAATCTGCCACTTGATCTTAATTGATTAATTGAAATAAAAAAAAACGCATACGTCCCAATCATGCGTAATTCCTCATTTGGACACATGTAGAAACCAAACCAGAGCCACTGGGTACCGGGTCCGTGTGTGTAATCAGACTGTGGTGCAGCCCTGGCACAATGCATGTCCGTGTGTGTGTCAGCAGCCACACGTGTTCAGGGGACATGTGTTGCTCATTCTTTTGTGAAGAGGACCGCACCGCGTCCGTTCCCTCACAGAGACCCCCCGGGATTGTGACAGTGCGCGTGGGGCCACCGCATGATCCCGCGACCGACGGTGACGACTATGATAATAATAATGGCCCTTTATTCAGCCCGTGGTGTGAGGCGGAGGCGGTGATGAGGCGACGCGGCGCTCCAGACAGGTGCGGTGTGCCCGCGGCTGCAGCGCGCCACCGGCGCCGTGCATGGAGGCTGCGGGGCGTCCACCGCATCAACAGATGAGTGCATGTGTGGCGGATGACAGATGCAGATGGACGTGGTTTCAACCCCCTCCCCTCCCCTCCCTCCCCCAGGCATGCAGATATGGGCTTTACCTTGTCTTTGGACCGACCAGGTTGTTGGGGCTCTTGGGGAAGCGGAGGAAGGAGGAGAAAGAGGAGAGGGAGGAGGAGACACGCATGCAGGAGCGGGGGTGCTGGTCAGAGTCTGGGGTGAGAGGAGGGAGGTGAGGGGGTTTGGGGGGTTGCGGTCAAATATTCTACACTGATAGCACACACCGAGTCGATCCTGCAGGAGTTTCCCACTTTATACACTATATTTATACAAATACTAAGGCCACATGGATTGCAATACAAAGAACAGCTATGGAGTAAGTAAGAAAATATATATAATAACTTCATTTACAGAATATACAGAAGTATATAAATATACATAGTACTTCAACACAGTATTTCCATTCTGTCCAATCAGTCGACTGTGTGTGTGTGTGTGTGTATATATGTATATGTTTATGGTAACCCATGAGGAGTTCAATATTTTGGCAGTACAAACCAAACAAGTTACTCCAATTCATCGAAAGCAACATTGTAGAGGACACTGTATCTTAGGATCTCCAGTAATTATGCAAGAGATGCAGTAACAAAGCATGAGACACGGACAACTGAACATAAATTCTGCAAACTTTCCATTGTAGATACAAGGCTGTCTCAAGAGCAACAATCACTGATGTTCATCTGCGATTAGATTGCAATGGAAAAAAACATCACAAATACACAAGAGGTTATTCATCGGTTCACTGATCCTAAAAATGTATTGGCATTTTTAAAAAATGGTGACATATATATATATATATATATATATATATATATATATATATTTTTTTTTTTTTTTTAAAATATAGATCAAACATTTGTGCTATCGTGCCATTCAATGTGGGGCTTTTTTTGCAGAGCAGAAAGTAAACATCTTATATTTATGGAGTATTTCAATGGGATATTATTATAGTATATTCAGAATTTCAAGCCCCTGGCACCTTTCAGATTTCTACAAGTTGCCATGGTGACCAATCAGAGCCCTAACACTACAACCCAGGGAAGTCAGCTGCACAGTGAACATCAGGGGCTGTGCCCAGAGGGTTGGTGTGGATATACAACAATGGTGATTTCAACATTTTGGCAGCACGTTGGCTGCTGATGTATTAACTAATATATTTAGACACAATCAAGCCTATTTTTGTTGAAGGGAATAACACATGCACACATGCAAATGTGTGGCTTTTGAAAAAGAAATGTAGTGTTTTTTGATTCTTTCAGATCTGCAGCCTGAGTTAACAGCAAGCCTGCTTTCCTTCAGCTTGGCTTCAAAATACTTAAGTAGATGAGCTAAATGAACCGTAATAATGTTTCACAACAATGGATTATAATGCCAAGTACATATAGCTCTTGGTGGCTTCTGCAATTTGAATAGAATACAAGATGTAGTTGAAAACTATTACAAACCAATCAATAAATTACTGTAATACATCTTCAACACTGTGTAGACGACACAAATTGTATGTAAATTGTACGGTGAATTATTTACTGCCACACCTGTGGTGGTGTTCCCATATCCTGTCAGTTCATAACCTTGTGACCCAGGCATTACAGTCTGAGCTAAAACTAAAACAACCGATGCTGGAACAAAGCGTGAGACACGAATGGCTGAGCGTGCATTCCGCAAACTTTCCTTGTCAGCACCAGAATGTCTGAAGAGGAGCACGCGATCACTGATGTTCATCTGAGACTACGTTACAATGGAAAAAAACATCACAAATACACAAGAGGTTATTCATCGGGTCATTGATCCTAAAAGTGTATTAGGATTTAAAAAATGGTGACATCTCACAGTTAAAAACATGTTGTTGTTTTTTGATATAGATCAAACACTTGTGCTGAAACCGGATTTTCACAGCGTTCATTTAACAGCAGTAAGTCAAAATTTTCCAAAAGTTTCCTTTAAGGATTCAGTGCTTACAAGTTGTCCTGATCCTGTCAGCGTCACCTAAATGTATATTGTATTCATAAACTCCACCAAGGGATTGTGGATTAAGGATTCATCAGCACTTCTTTGTTAGTTAGAAGAAGAGCCGTATTAGCTTTAAGTGTTAATCCAGACCAGCACTTCTCTTTCTTTCTTGTGTGTGTGTGTGAGCTGTAACTCACTTCACTGCAAGTCAATATGCTGCAGAAGAAATAATCCAACAAAACTTCAGCTGTCACTGACCAGAATGAATAAATAATCAGGAGCCAAAAAAAGTGAGGAGGAAATTGGTGACAGTTTCCACATCACGCACCAATCCCACTCACAGGTTCACAGCCTGCATGAACCGAGACAGGAAACCGCCGCTGTCAAAGAGTGAGGGACTGATGTCAACACGAGAGGCGAGGGACAGCACCTGAGAGGACACGGTGAGGTGAGAGGGAGGACGGGGAGTGTAGAGAAAGTTGTCTGGGAAACGAGGAAAAGAGACAAAGTGGAGATGGATGAGAGCAAGTAGAAGTTTGAAAAGAGGAGATAGAGAACCGGGATTTTTCCCAAAGCACAGCTACAATGTCCCATCCATCCATTATTGATGGAACAGGCCGCTAACATAGATCAAACAACCCCATGATCATACTTGTATCAAAGCCCTCCCAATCCCAACCTGTGGGAGGAGGAGGAGCCTGTGCAGCCACGTGGAAAACATGCAAACCCCACCTAAGAAGATCCCAGTATCCGTACTGAGAATAAAGGAATACTATTATTATCATAATTATTGACACGGGTCAGATCCTTGTGCCATCAGTGGCTCTGAGAACTCTGCCTCTATGTGGCCGAATAGTAAGACTGTCACTTCATATGTGCTCAACATGTTGAAATGCTTTGATTACAATACTCAGGGCAGCTGTTTATTTCCTCACCAGGGAATTAAATGCGAATTCCCACCACAAGCTGTTCTATTCAATGATCAAATAGTTTTAAGGTTCTGTATCTGCACCACACATTCCATGGGAAATGCTTTTCGACCTTGTGATTCAGGGAGTATGCACACACACACACACACACACACACACACACACACAGCTGCGGGCTGTTTACGTCTCATATCAGACACTGAATGAACGCCAGAGCTTCCTCCTTTGTCCACTTTGCTTCAGCATCTTACGCCTGCTCCTGAAATGCAGTGTCAGCCCGCCGCTCTGTCGGCTCTGCTTAAACACCACGTAGCATTCTAAATTATTACACGTTTTGCTGAGAATAACACAATATGCTTCCCCTCAAAAATCCATTAATAGTGTAAAGCCAAGGTTTTAAACCACTGCTGTGACCTCAGTCGCACCGGAGGTTCTGCAAAGCCAGTATTTTTTTCTGCTTTGAATTTGAAAGATCAGAAATGTACATACATACAACTGTCACTCAGTGACACCAGGGATGGAGGGATGATGAGTGTATGTTACTGGCTCCAGTCTCAAAACCGAGTCCAGGGACTAAAAAATACAGACTACACACAAACACACACGGACCCATGTGTTCAATGTAACAGTACATTGTCGCTACTGCAATAAATTAAACACGCATACACGCACACAGACACGCAGCCCGTTCAGTCAGTGTGATGTAATACTGCCTCCATGTGGCAGCCTGGAGCCCCTGCATGTCCAGTCACTCAGCTCCAACCTTCCCCACAAATATCTTAATGTCCAACAAAACAACACAACTGCCCTCTGACCACTTATACTATGTTTTAACAGAAACTTGACCCCTGTGCTTCCCCTGCTCCCTTTCCCTGTGTAAACAAAAAAAACAAGTGGACAGGTACAAATATGTGATTGGAAGACAGGGGCGGTGTGGTCGGGGGTAGAAAATGACACTCATTAGGAACACGCCTGGTTCCTGTCTGTGGTTGGTATGTTCTGCCCTGTTTTGACATGACCGCAATTACCTAATGCAGATTAAAGAGGACAATCAGCTGCACCAGCAGAGGTCCTTCTGATGACGTCATACACGCTCTCATGAATGTGCAGTCTTCTACATGGACTCGGGAGCTGAGTGATTTGTGGTAAAGTGGCCCGTCAACAGTCCATCCTTCCCTAATTTACTGGCTCCAGTCTCAAAACCGAGTCCAGGGACTAAAAAATACAGACTACACACAAACACACACGGACCCATGTGTTCAATGTAACAGTATATCATCGCTACTGCAATAAATTAAACACGCATACACGCACACAGACACACAGCCCGTTCAGTCAGTGTGATGTAATACTGCCTCCATGTGGCAGCCTGGAGCCCCTGCATGTCCAGTCACTCAGCTCCAACCTTCCCCACAAATATCTTAATGTCCAACAAAATAACACAACTGCTGAATGTGCAGTCTTCTACATGGACTCGGGAGCTGAGTGATTTGTGGTAAAGTGGCCCGTCAACGGTCCATCCTTCCCTAATTTGCAGGCAGCAGAGAACCGAATGACAGAGAGGACAAGACCCAGCTCCAGTAACGGAGACATGTGACGTTAAAGAGAGAGAAAGAAACAAAGCAACCAACAGACTGAACACGTCACAAGCTCCTCTGAGCTGAGTTGCATGATGAAACTAAACCACCGAGGACATCTAGTGGACACACGTGGGAGCGACAAGGAAAGAGACATCCAGCTGTAGTGGACATGATGTCTCTAATAGTCTTTGATTGGAATGAATATCAAAATACACACCTCATGTGGCAGCAATGCTCATACAGAAAGCTTAATATAAACACCATCTTAATTTTGTTTAATGTCAATGCATCCATATATCACTGAATAATGTATGTATTAGGCAGCTGAAGGCTGTGTACTTGTGTAAATAGTTGTATTAGTGTTTTGTTTTTGAACATCGTTTTAGGGTTTGGACCCTGTTGTTTGGAGTTGTTTTTTTTTGGTCGTCTCTGTATTTTCTTCTGTTTATGGTTTAGATTTTTATTGTATGCATGTTAAATATTTGAGTCGTTATGGGTCAAGGGTATAAACCGCGTGATGTCACGTGGATCCATGGCGGGAACATAATGAAAAAAAACAAAACTGCTTCACTTCCAAACTTAACATGAACCTAAGGCAGTTGAGTAATTCTAGAAATGGACACTAGAGGGCAGCCTTTAACAAGCAAGCCAAGCAGGGGGAACGTGTGTCGCAAAGCGGTTCCTTCAGTGTTATGGATGACGTGGGATAAGAAGTTTCACGTTTACGATAAATAGAGTAATGACAGGCTGGCTGTTTTTTAATTACGATAGAGGATGCATTCTGGAAAATAAACTTCAAAGAGCCTGGGCAGAAGATAAAATACTGTGATTGCCAAACGCATTTCGGTTGCCATCTGCACAGGACTATGTGATGCGCTAGCAAACATGATAATTCAAATTAAACAGCTGGTGAGTGGGATAAATACAATGACACATATTTTTAAAAAGTACTTTTATTTTTAAGCCCTTAAGTACATAAAAACAACAGCATTCTTGGAGAATGGTGCATGTGAGTAACAAAGCTGTTCAAGTACAGAAGTTTGACCATTGCAATGGATTTCTTCATTCTTTTTAAAAAAATACAAAACATTCCCTGACAGACAAAGCGTTGCATCCCTTATAAACACTGGGATTGCAAGAACATCTGAATTCCAGGTTGGACCTGCGATGAAATCTTTAGTACCTGAATCTGTTTTTGGAATTGCTTAAGCATACAAAATAAATGTAGACCTAGCAACAATGCTTAGTAAAGCTATAAAATCTGTTTGCGTACTAAAAAATTGAAAATTTCATAAAAATCGTAAAAAAAAAAAAACAACCCTGACCTGATTTGACGTATGTAAACATTACAAAAATACTATTTACATGTATGTACATTGGGACCTGCCCGTTGTGAGTCGTCCCCTTTGGGAAGCAGATAACAATCTCGTCAGGACACTCACCAACAATCAATAAGTTATTTAGAAAGACAAGGTGAGCACGTCTTAAATACCAAACTACTATAACTTAGCCAAAGATATTCATATATGCACATCAAATGTACAAAAACACCAGGGTTCATTCTCTTTCCTGACAAGGAATGAGTGCGTCATGTTTGATCTCTGCCAAGGCACAAAAGGTTCCCACTGGGATGTCTCACGTCACTGGTTGTCCAATGTCGAGAGGCGAACCTTCCCAGGGATGCTGTGACCATGATGCCATGATGGATTTCAGATACAATAAATGTCCTTAAAAAAGGTCAGCGCGGCCTACATGTGCCTCTTCATGTGGAGGGCCAGGTGATCCGAGCGGGAGAAGGCACGGTCGCACATGTGACACTGGAAAGGCCTGTGCCCGGTGTGTTTCCTGAAGTGGCGGGTGAGCTCATCTGACCTGGCGAACTTCCATCCGCAGCCTTCCCAGTTACAGTGGTAGGGCTTTTCACCTGAGGGACACAAAACCAGTTTGAGTTAGATTACAGGCTCCATTATGCACAGTGACATTTCGGATTCAGCTCATTTGACCTTGAGAACAAAAGAAAAGGTGCTCACCTGTGTGGGTCCTCATGTGGGCTTTCAGGTGGGAGCTCTTCGTGTAGGTTTTCCCACAGCCGGGGAACTCGCAGCTGTGCGTGGCGGCGCGTTTTCTCGCCCACGACCGGCGGCCTCGCTTTTGCTTGATGCTTCCCACCTCATCCTGCGCGTAAAACTCCATCAACGACGGCGACGAGGGAGGGGTGAGCATCATCCCCTGCATGGAGGCCGGGTGATGCTGCTGGTGGACGCGCACCGGCTCCCTGTGCATGCTGTACTGTCCGTGAAACGGTGGCGCGCTCTGGTGTGTGTACTGCGGCTGGTAGGGCGCGTTCATGTACTGGGTCTGCTGATGGTGTTGGTGGTGAGCGCTCATTTGTAAGTGGCAGTCCGTGCGTCCCTGGAGAACATGATGGTGCTGCTGCTGCTGCTGCTGCTGCATGGGGTGAGCGCCGAACCCCGGCAACGCACTGATAACTGAGGCGTGGTGGTGCGCGAATGCTGCTGGATGAGCGGCGCGCAACTGGTGCCCCATAAAGTCTCCAGCGGCGGCCATCATGCAGGACTGGCCAACTGGCTCGTCTTTAATCTTGTGTCCAAGCGGCGGCGGAGGGGACGCCGAGGCCGCGTGCTGGTGCGCAGGCGCCGTCTGGACGGTGACGGCGTTCAAGGCGCGCAGCTCCGTGTACTCCAGCGCTTCTCTCGCTTTGCCCGGCGAACACTCCCCCGGGTAGCCCATCTCGGGGGTGAGGAGCTCCGCCATGAGGCTGCGCACCGGGCTGGAGCCGGCGAAGCTCGCGGCGGTGCCGCAGTAGCTCTGCGCGGCCAGGTGAGGGGAGGGGTGGTCGCAGCTGTCAGGCACGGAGCCGCAGCTCTCCGGGGACTCCGGCAGAGAATACGCACACTGCTGCGGCTGCTGAGGCGGAGAAATGCTGCTGGAGCTCGCGGCGTCGGAGTGGATGGTGTTGGACAGAATGAACTCGAGGTCCAAGAGCTTGGCCAGCTCGTCGTCCTCTCTGGGAGACAGAGCCGGAGCCTGCACGATGCTGAACTCCACCTCAATCAGCGGCTTGTCTGCGCCACCTGTTGCGCTGCGGAGTCGCGCACACTCCTCTCTGCACAGCTGCGCGGAAGAAACACTGGAGTGAGCCTCGTGCGATCGGAACCAAACTAAACCCAACTTTTCCCAAGCAGACGCTGTTTGGAAAACCCCAGAAGCGTTTACTTACATTGTCAAACTGTTTGCCCTCCATGGTTTGGACACTGGGAAAAGACGTCACGGCGGGGATCGCGGCTTCAGTCGCAGCCATGCTGACCGCTCACAGGGGACCAGAGGCGAGGAATCGGGGCTGAAAGTGCGGACAGACGCGAGCCTTTATGTCCATAAAACGCGTCCGAGGCACCGTCGGCGGATACGGAGCGTTCCAGGATTCAGGATGTAACTATCAACAGTGTGGACGGAGCCTCTTATAGCTCCAGTGTCCCGTACCGGGAGGTGTGGCTACCACTGACCCCCCCCCCCCCCCCCCCCCCCCCCCCCCCCCCCCCCCCCCCCACCCCCCCCCCCCCCCCCCCTGCCCCCCCCCCCCCCCCCCCCCTTCCCCCCCTACAACACAGACGCGCAGCTCCCCCACGACCCAAACATTAAATGGCATTTAAGATGCGTGAAGCAGCTATGATACTAAACAGAAAGTAAATAAATAATATACACACAACACGATGACTGCGTGTAATGACCATCATCACAGTAAATGAACACATGTGTATAAGCTGCGCGTCTTTTACGCATGAACTCAATCCACCTTTGTGTAGCGAGCATGAACATTTGCACCACTTTGTTTTCCTCCGTGGGTCAGACAAAGGTGTGTGCAGTGTGAAGGCATCGTATTCTCATCCAGTGAGACCAAACGTTTCCCCTGGGGCAGACACAGGGGGCGATACTGAACCAGGACGCTCGAGATTCCGGTGCGTAAAAACACCCCGAGAGCGCCGCGTCTCAGGACTAACTCTCTATGGAAGTATTAATAACTCGTGTCTGTCTCTCCCACGCGCTCATTTTGCTGCTGGGGAAGTGTCCCACAGTTTCACTCCAGCCTCCCTCTAACACACGCACACGCATATATTCACACAGTTAATGCGTCCCGACTTGATCCCTGCGTGTTTAACGCAAACACCAACGTGTGAAAAGGCGGCTCGTTCCGAAGACCATCGAAACAACCTGTTAATCTGGATGTCAACAAAGGACTACATGTTTCTCAATGAGCCCCCCCCCCCCCTCCACACACACACACACACACACACACAAACTCCTGTAATGTCCCCTGCAGTCATCGCTATGGCAATGTGCAGGTGGCAGGGTCTGGACAAGTAATATTTATTGCTTGGTCCTCATCTAATTACTATGATTGCCTCATTGCTTCTCAGCATTTTGAGTGAGTGAAGATCCTAGATGTCTGCTGCTCGTGTTTCAGACCCCGAGCTTTAATACCGACTGAAGGAAACTGTGGTTCTTACTTGAATACTAGCTGATGACTCCAGGCAGCTCTACTCGCCCCGTATACACAAGTCTGTGTTGAAGCAGTTTGTTCATCAGGGAGTCAGGCCCCTCTGGGGTTTAACTGACATGAACAGGGGGACACCTTGTAGGTACATCAGGGGCCGATGGCTAAAACACACAGAACATGTAAACCATATTTTTTTGGGGTCAAGATCAACCCTGTTGATTATTGTTTTACAGCTGCAGAGCTGGGGGTTTACACAAAATGTTATTTGATGGCAAAAACTCTTCCTCTCTTTCTGTACTAGTTCTGCTTGAGAAGCAACTTTATCACAGTTTAGCATAACACAAGTCCCTGGTCCCGTATCTGTAGATGAGATCAGATAAGATAAAGTGCATTTGATTTGCTTCAAATCCCCTAAACTGGGTCTCAGCCAAACACACTAATGCAAATGTTTCTTTCTTTGCTCCTCTCTCTCTCTCTCTCTCTCTCGATGTCTCCATGTCTGCAGGTGTTATGAGAGGCAGCGTCCTGCAGCTTGCTCCCTTTATACTCCGTTATTTTTAACCTGCTGGCTTACGCAAAACGAATTCCGCTCCTGTCCACGTGCCAAGTGGAAATGGACTCTGTTTCCTGAGGAAACGTGGACGCTTGCTTCCTCTACTTTCACTCAGCAGTCACCTTCAGCTGCAGTAACCGAGGACCAGACACACCAGACATTACACTTTGAGCCAATGGTTGGAAATGCCTGTTTAATGTGGAATTGTAAATACTAAAGTAACTTCTAGGAGCAGTAATAAGCATGAGATGTTCTATCTACTATATTAAAATATAATTTCCATAAGGCAGTGGAATCATGGAGTGAGCTCCCCTGCAGAGACGGCCGTTTTTATCTCGTTCCATCAAAGGCATCATCAAAGTCCAGATCATGTAAAAAGCGACTGTCCAAGAGGAGAGAGACAGATAGAGATAAACAGTCACCCCGGCTCGGGTTTCTTCTTTTGTCACTCTCTTTTCTAAAAGGGAGGAAGTCTCCCAGCTCGAGTGTTTTCTAAACACAATTACTTAAGATTACAGTGGAGCAGACAGACAGAGAAGCAAGGCATCTCACGATGGACACGCTCAGATATTTCCTGAGTAAACACTGAGGAGCTCTTATCTTGTTCAATGGATTGTATTTGTGCTTTTAGAACTTGGAGAATGTCTATTTCGGTGTTCCAGTAGTTTGATTTTTTCCTGTCTGTAATTCTTTTGTGCTGTTTTTGTATTTGATGTGGCTCGATTTAATTTAAACATAAAATATATATCAATTGTTCATTAAATACACAAGAACCATGCAAAATGTTTAGACAGTTCTTTTTGGTCACTGGTTAACAACTTTTCATGGAGGGAAAACTCGCTGTCAGCTCCACTTCTGCCCACTGTTTGTTTTGATCCCTCATAATAGATGTTCTGTGTTGTGTCAATAAAACTTTAACATCACCTCATCTGATTTACACCTGATTCGCGTCAGGTACCTTTTCATCAGTTTCGGTGATGAAGATAAAAACTCCGGTGATCCTGTGCTGCTTCACAACAATCTTAAACTTTTTTTTTTTTTTTTCATATGAGTTAAATGGAAATAATCATAGCGTCTGAAGATTCCAATGAACGGCATTCTTTAGGAGAGATGGTTTGCGTTCCCACATGCCACTGCTTCCATATTTGCTTTGATGTTCAGGAAAGGTCAAGGAGTTTTCACAGAAGCTGCCTTTCCTGAAACGGGACTGGCAGCTACTGCAAGTTTCTTCAATGTAAATGTGTGATGGCGTGTTCAGGCAGCTGTCCCATGCAATCACTGTCTGTCTCTCATTTACAGACGCACACAATCCTACATATACCGTGTCTTTTGTGCTCTTGTCCAATCAGTGGCTCAGAATAAGCAGGAACAACCTACAGCACAGAGCGGATGGACACACACACACACACACACACACACACTATTAGGAGCAATTATCCTCATCACCCACAAAGTGAGGGGAAACCCGGCTGTTATCTTGGATAAATATGCCGCCGTGCATGGCATGAAAAAACAACAAAGTGATTAAAGAGGAAAAAAAGAAAGTACGATGACGGCGCGGAGACGGACTGCTTACCTTCCAGAAAGATATCAAAGGGAGGTGGGGAGGAGAGGAAACAAGAACAAACGTAGACCGACGAGAAGAATCATGGGAAAGAAGAACAGCAACAACATGGGCCAATTCCTGAGGCCAGAGTTTGACGCCTGTTGGGTCAAGCAGTCTGACGGGGGGGGGGAGTGGACGACCCTGGCCAGACTGGATTAGACAGGACCGCTTGGTTTCTGTTGTTAGATCCCCAGTGGGACTATTTCTTTTAGATTCATTTCAAAAGGATTCATCCGATCATACGCAGAAGTAAGAGAGATACACAGACAGATGTTTTATAACGAGTTAAAATAAAGTCACACGCCAGATCAAACGTGATGTCATCATATCAAACAAAAGATTACTCGTCTGCTGTAATGTTTAACCACCTCCAGCCCTAAATGGTTTACCTTTTTCCAGACCCGCAAAGCTCGCGGAGGGTAAATGGTTTAGTAGCATTCGGTACTAATGAGGCCATTAGCAGCTAGCTGTTAGGCTAATGAGATCAGGTTGGCACATACTTAGCAGAATGTCGGCTGATTTACGTTTATCGTGTGTGTGTGTGATCAGGATCAGGGGTAATTAGAAGCCGAATCAGTAATGACGGCCCCCCCGAGTGGAGCGGTTACATTGCGAGGGATAGTCACGAGTGTTTGTACGTCATCAAAACTCTCTGCCTCATTTCTTTTAACATATTTCATTTCTTCATAACACTTACATGGTTTGATTGAAATGCTTCAGCCAAATTTAAATTTTAAGTAAAATCCCAGGGAGCCAAAATCCAGTGTTGCCAGTTTCAAAAAAAGCTTTCAACATTCGTTCCACAACTGTGTTAGCTGCTTTCAGAAATTCACTACGCTTAAGAGTTTGCACTCAAATGGCAGAGTGAGAGCCAGAGTCTCCCCAGTTTCTGCAGAGTTTCTGTAGCCCCCCCCCCCAGTATAAAGCCTGCAGAAACTCCAGAGGAGTCGAAGCAGCAACAGCAGGAGGTTCTTTGCATGATTCACAACGAGCAGGTGAGGGCCTGGAGGAGTCCTGATAATGCTTCTAACACACAACACACTCAAAATTAAAAAAAAAAAAAAAAAAAAGTCAGGTTGTGCCATACATCTAGAAAAAACTGACAAATACAGTATGTCACAAGAGTTTGTGGTGATTAGTGTCAGTGCCGGTGTTGTGATGTGCTGTAAACCAAAACACATGCGCTCAACCTAATAAAATCTAACATCTCGCCCCTGCTGCACTGCCCCAAGCAAAAATTAATGTGTGCTTTTAGCACTTGACAATAAACACATTGTTAACCTCATAGTGTGCTGACTGACTGTCGAGACATTCTACCCCATCCAGGTTCACTTTATTCAAGTGTATGGGGAAGAACCGGTCTCCCTTCTTTCTGTCTCGGTTTCAGCTCTTCATGTCTCCACATTAGCCTGTAGCACCGGCTGAGAGTCGGTCCATTTCTGGCCACTGGTTCACTCTTCACCTGAAGGGCCATTTACCTGTTCCTCCTGTTGGGACGTCTTTTGTCTGAGTGTGACTGGGTTTCCCCACAGCAGTGCGCTCACGTCGCATAACGGTAACATCATATGATGTTAAAGTAAAAAACGAAAAAAGTTGATTCTTTCCCCTTTGCTAAATATCCCCTTATGCCTTGATCCCATGTGAGCGACTGCTTGCTCCCACAGGTTGTCAGGCTTCAGTCAGACTGGCTCCACATGCAGATAGCTTAGCTTTGTTAGCTTTGATATACAGGCAACAGTGTCAAATAGCAAACATTAACATAACATCGGGGGGTCACACACAGCATGAGGCAGGTGAAACCATTCATTTTGATTCTCATTAGAACAGGTCTTAACCAGGTACATCTGGAACATCATGAAATTTGAACATGGGATATTTTTTTAAGGTGTTTTTTCTTACATTGTAGATGATATACTGCATTTGTCCTAACCATATCTTTAAAAGGTATTTTTTTGTATAGTTAGTATAAAGATATTGAAATTTTAGATGTTTTCAAAATGAAAAAAATAAAGATTTTACATTTTCTTTTTATTTATTTATTTGTTTGTTTGCTTTGTTAGCTTTGATATACAGGCAACAGTGTCAAATAGCAAACATTAACATAACATCGGGGGGTCACACACAGCATGAGGCAGGTGAAACCATTCATTTTGATTCTCATTAGAACAGGTCTTAACCAGGTACATCTGGAACATCATGAAATTTGAACATGGGATATTTTTTTAAGGTGTTTTTTCTTACATTGTAGATGATATACTATTTATTACTATTATTAAATTACTAAATATACTATTTATTTGTTTGTTCTACCAAAGACTGAAATTAAGCATGTTTCAAAATGAATTCATGTAAATACCATTTGAATTCTAAAAGGTGATAATATTGGACATGTTTCCAAACACTGCAAAGAAAAACCAGACCAGATTATACTCTTCTCTATTCTGATCACATGGTCACAGTCAGGGACGCAGGGACCTGACACTGCTGTTCGTTGTCTAACTTTGTGCCATAAATAGCCAGCTTCTATCATTTCAAGTGGGTTTCTGTTTAAAGAAACTGCCTCACAATAGGTGTGTCATTAAAGAGGTAACGGGAGAAAGACTGTGCCAAAACAGGGAGAAGGTCTAGGGTTGCTGTCGCACCATAATGTCCATAACATTCTGTTCAGGAGCAATCCTTGTGCTCTGAGGCAATAAGCGATAGCTCCACATCCATCTTGCCTGCTCCACTTAGCTCATCTTTCACTGACTGAGCTGTGTTACTGTCCCAACCGGTGATGACACTCGAGAGAGACGCACAACAAAGACACAGAATCACACCTATTGTTGGGCTTTTGAAACCAGCATAAGGAAACATATAATGTGCAACATTTTGGGCCAGCGTGCGTGTCACTTTACTGTGAACTTCTTGCTGCAGCACCAAGTTCCACCCTCAGACCAGAATACGAGAAAAGTTTGCCTCCCAGTGACACCAAACGTCACACCAGGGGGAAAAAAAAAGGATTTTCATGGCACGATTACAATGGCAGAACTGCGAGTTTAAATTGCTATGATTCAACCCGTTCAAAGAAACTCACGAGCGTAACAATCGAGACAAATTCAAATACGTGTGATTGATGTCTGATGATGTAGTGCTTTCTGAAATGCCTCGTCTCTTTGCCTTCTGTCATGGGCTACAGACAAGTTAAAGAAAGCAGCCGCACAGCGTGGGTGACTGAGAGGCCAAGGGGCAATGTATTGTGAATAACATGCTGTGTATTCTGTCAATAAGACGTAGAGGGTTAGGAGTTCATTTCCCAACGAGGCCACCCAAGCAGATCATAAATCTGTTAGGGGGATTGTCACTGAAATATGCAGGAGCGTAGCAGGTGGGTGCTGCGCAGCGTTGTTAGGTTTGGACAAGATATGATCAATTCTGTTCTTCATATTTACAGACGTTGGGGTTCTGGGGACGGTGTTGTCAGTTTGACAGGGTCCCCAGAGGATACAAACTGCAATTATCTCCCAGAGCCACATTTACGGGTTTGAATGCACAGTTACGGTGGATGGGGGGAAAAAATGCAAATTTGGGTGAACTTTTAACTTTTCTCCAAGATTTATCATCAGAATTTGTTTTCACACTCAGAAGTCACGGCATTGTTGTCATCATCATCATCATCATCATCATCAAAAAATGGCTCACTACAAGTGTGTGTGTGTGTGTGTGCGTGCAGACCACAATCTATTTGGATCTTAGCACACCCTCATCTACTTAAGTGTCTTACAGTGTAAGCTTCCATCAGTTACCAGCGTATTTCCCTGGAAATGTATTATGTCAAAACAAGCAAATCATTATGTGTTGTTAAAAGTCTACATATTACGGAAAAATGAGCTTTGTCATTTCTGGCAAATAAAGCTAAAGAACATGCGTCCAACAGCTTTATTTAAATTTAAAATTTGATTCCAGTGTTTTTTTTACGTGGACAGGATGACAAACAGAGAGTGCTCACTGAAAAGTAGACGTGAGGTCTCCGGAGTCAACAACTGTTTGTTGATATGGGTATCTTTATCTCTCCAGGTGCCTGAACTGGACTGTGACTCTGCCTGTGATGACTCAAGTCAAATGCCTTTCAGTGAAACCAAAGAGCATGCATTTATACAGTCAGTTGAAGTTGTAAATGAAACCACAGATTTGTTGAGATGGTGTTTTAACAATTGTGGATATAATCTAAGTGGTATTATGGTCAATGTGGAGGACAAGCATTCAAACAATCCATCATAATCCTTCTCATGAATAACAGCCAATGCACAGTGCGTGTCTGTGACAACCATTGAGCTCTCTTCCAGTGGCTCCACCTAGCTGGGTGCAAGAATTTCATCCTGAGCAGAAGTTTATTTTTATTTCTTTTCTTATATTTTTAATTGTGGCGGTGAGGAATGTGGGTAAGGCGGCGCCACCCAAGGCCCATTACTGGCTTCATGTCTGTGACACAATCTGGCTTGTCACCTGAAGCATCAACATGGCAATGTGAAAATAAACTAATTGCTAACACGAAATATCTTCTGACTAATAGGGATTAAGTCCTTGTAAAGAGGGTGAACCATTTTCCATGGCTATACTGTCATACATGTCACAAAGACGTATGGTCACGATCATAATTTACTTCCCCGTGGTTGCATGGCTGGTTTGGTGAGGTTTGTTTTTGTTGGACAGATTGAAGCGAGCTGTTTCCCAGGTCCTTATGCTAAGCTAACTTGTTGGTAGTTGTTGGACCAGCGTGCATAGTGGCTGCAGAATGCAAAGAGGGGCAGTTGTCTTTACTAAAACAAAAGGGTTTTACAAGATAAAAAAAAAAAAAAAAAACAGGTCACTAAAACAGAATCATTCAGAAATAGCCACAAATATGCCAGTGAAAGCAGAACAGAAACTTTTCCTTGTTTGGTTCTTCCCTGACCAGGCAGCTGAGAGCCCTGAGAGCTGGAAGACAGACGCGAGAGCAAATAATTACCTTTCCCAGGTAGCGGCACTGATTGTTGGGGGCTGCGGGATGAGTGAAGAGGGCACCGTGTGTGTTTGTGCGTCTGAACACAGCATGTCCTTTTGACCTTGCAGTGCTGCAGACACACAGAGAGAGACGGTTTTGTGTCCCCAGACAAGAGGTCTGCTTTCACCTGAGCAGGCTCGGCCAATTACGTCCTCCAACCCCCCCCCCCCCCCCCATCCCACCCCCCCCCCCCCCCCCCCCCCCCCAGCGGAGACAAAGGAGAGGCAGAGCAGGATGAGTGACTGGGACCAGGCTGGGAGCCCCTTTCATGAGTGGAGGAGGGGTGAGGAGAGCGTTAGGGAATAAGGGGCATACGGACACATTTGACAAAAATAACAATATTGGATTATTTTGGGGTGCTTTTTTTAAAAAAATGTAAACTGGAATTGAAATCAGGACTTTACCCAGAACCAAGCTGTGTGGCAATAAAATACATTAGCAGTTCTGGTTGATGATGTGCCTGTGGGCAGCTGCTTTTAGCTAAGGGACATTCCTCTGTGCCTGCAGGTGTGTGGACAGGTTCTGACATGGCCACTCGGCAGTCCACTGGAGAGTTTTACCAGAGAGGAGAGGCGACAGTAGGCAGCGTGATTACGAAACTGTCAGATCGTCTCTGTTGTGTGGGCGTGTGCTTAATAAGTGCAGTAACTATTGCAGATGCATTACCCAGGCACAGAGAGGAGGTATAGGGCTACAAGATGCTGCTGATCAGCGTCGCAGCGCTGTCAGCTCAACGGATTCTCTTAAGACACAAGCTAGTCCAACCTTGATGTGTTTTTGTCTAGAAGTACATCATCTGTGGAAAAAAAAATATATATACTTCACCATGAGAAGTATGTGCACTCACGTTTGTTTGTACAGAAACACACGAGTTTGGCAGTGGAATGAATCTTTCATTTTCTGCTGTCATGAAGATGGGGCTGTTACCGAAGCCATTATGAGATTTAGTCCCTGAACAGCCTCGGGCCACTCCTTTAAAGACACTGGTAGATTGTGAATGCAGGCCCGACTTTGTTCTATACAAATATCACATAAGTGCACTTACAATATTTAAAGAATATTTGCACGACTGTTGTATTTTTATATTCTATTGAAATTCTGCATATTATGTAATGTAATTTTGCATATATTCTAGTCAAGCTTAATTGTGACTTGTGACTGTTCTCAGGCAAAACTATGAGGCTGACTGCATTGCATTGCATTTAATGACTGTCCTTGAAAAACATGCTCCTGCAAACACTAGCGATTACGACTCAGTGAGTGATCTCCCCATTAAGTCAATGCATAATGATTTAAATGGGAAATTGTTGATGGTGTATTTAGACATCTTTAAAGCTGCATGCCTAATATTTACCGCCTCACATCTGATAATTATACTCATTTAGTGGGTTGGTGGCTGTGGTTTGTGGTTGGGGGATTTATCCACTTCTCTCCTCCCTCTAAGTCATTAACCTAGGAAGTAAAAATTATAACTATATATTATATTACCTATATTATTTAACTCAGTCCATCCTGACTCCACTCAGTCAGGGATATTTTCCATTGTGTCCAATATTCTAAAATAATACAGCCTCAATAAAGGAATTCATGAATTTGGGTTTGTGTGACTGCAGAGAGAGATCCAGAAGCTGCAGTGTCTAAACCGGTGATGTTCACCAAGCAAACACTGCATTTGTGGGAATGATGAGTCTGGGAAGTTACAGTTCCAAGACTCATGGAGGCACATCCAGCGCTACACTCCTTGTGTAGGTATGTCCTTCACTCACTCAAGGAAGCAGACAGGTCAGACTCTTATCTGCGCTGTCATCAAGAAAGGAACCAAGTAGCTGCGCTGCTGATAATGAAAGAGAGATTTACTTTGTCAACTCATCTGGAGGCATCTATCAATCTCTTTGTTTTTCTCAGAGGGGCTTGAATATTCGTCTTGATTTGTATTTTTTTCACTGGCTATTTTTTCCCCCAATTTTCTATAGACAACAGGCTTTCTGACAGACGAGATCCTCTCTGCTGTGTAAATCTCTCTGAAAACCCTGAGGTGGTCTTTCGGTATTTTACACAAGGCTTAGCTGGGACACATTAATCTTCCGGCGTTTCAAATGAGGTTGACAGGTTTTCTCACTCCCAATTCATCAATGTATGCGCTCACTGACTTAGCTCAATACCGCCAACCCCTCACCTGCCACATTTAGAGGGCTAATGGGGTCCACTTCAGATAACCGCTGTTTGACTAAGACTGCCTCGAACCTTTAATAGTCTGTTTCAACAAGCAGAGCGGCAAAAACAACCTCGAGGAAGCCGCTACACGCACTGCGCTATCACGTGTGTGCACACACTCAGATGGAGATCGGCTCAGAACACACGCTGGTACTTATCAGCACATTCTCTGCTCTTTCTTGTGATAACACAGGGTATCTTGACTTTGCTTTTACATATTTCTTTCAAATAAATCCATCCATCCATTGTCTAAGCTGCTAATCCCGTAATCCCCGGAATGAACGCCAGATAAATAACAGGGGAAAACGCTGAGGTAAGGGTTTAGTCACGAACCGAGCTTTACCTTCAGCAAAGAACAAACTGAGTGACAGACAAATAGCTTGAGTCCAAAATCCAAAATGATCTCCCATACATCTGATATTATGTAAACATTTTCAGACATGTTCCACCCAGACGTGACTTGACATGACTATTTGACAGCAGGAAAAGGGAACTTTCGAGCGAGGGGGGTGCGCCTGAGACGCACGCAGGAGGCAGAAATCCAAAGATTCATTCCACTGCCAAACTCATGTGTTTCTGTTCAAAATGACGCCGTCATCAAAAGCTCTCGAAACTCATTGTCACTCCAGTCACTCATAAGAAACGCAGGCAGCGCGCCCACCGGTCTGCTGTGAATGTTCCCGGTGCTTTCTCACAAGAGCTCACCTGAACACGTTTTGAACAAGGGGCCGACAAGAAAAGTTAGAGAAAATGAGTGGCGTTTCTCAAACGCAGCAGCAAAACACAGAACAGCCCTCTGGCACTCCTGCAGGTTTCACGGAGAGGATCAATGAGACGCGTTTATGGCTGAAGTATGACTCACCAAAACGATGTTTCCTACGAATATTGTGCAAGTGACACAGTGAATGAAGATGAGCTGTGTGGTGTGATTTGTAAAAAAGGAAAAAGTAGAAGAATCCGACCAAGGTGCTGATCTAAACCTCCGGAATTGTTTCAATGCTCCCGAGCTTAGAGGTTTTTTCTCTGCTTCCTGCGAGATTCTTCTCATATGGTTTGACTCATCATGTGGTCCGATGATGGTACCTGATAAATCCTTCCGGGGCTTGATTGCTTGGGAAATTCTGTCATTTGAATTTGCTAATATAAAGGTATGCCTCAGGAAGAATTGATTCACTTCTCTAAATCATTAACCAGGACTTCCTGCTGTTTCAAATCCAACTAAACTACACTGTCACAAATGATTGCTCAACACATATGAACAGAGTGGATTTGGAATAATGATGTCTCTTTGTCTTTGAATCTTTTTTTATGAGATGAACTCTACCACGGTGGTTATGTTATCCTTTCTTTGCATTGCCCTGACTGGAGATGAGCAGGATTACACAGAAAAATATGATTCAAATTAACACTTGAGGGAAAAAAGGCTGAGAAAGAACCCAACATTAACATGTCTGTGTTTGGGGATCTTTCTGCATTTCTGTTGATCTCAATTTCTCTATAATTCCTGGGTGTTGATGAAAAAAATCAACAATTGGGGATGTGCAGTTTGGGCCAATCCAAGTGAAAAATCTGGATGTAATGATTTTAAATGTGGAGTGCCATTCTTTTTATAGTTAAATCCTGATGAGAACTCCTCATCCCAGCAGTCACTCAAAGCAAACAGTTCAAATGAAAACTGTCATGTCATTAATCATTATCCACACCATACTTCGAAAACTACTGAGGATCCTGTGAGTGGTAGGGGTTTCTGGCTCATCAGCAAATCAAGCGTGGTCATGCTTTCCAAGAATCCTGTGTGCTGATCACGCAGAGACAGTTCTTCTCAGCTCTTATCAGACTCGGAACTCCTGCGTGTCAGTTAGCAGAGAGGCGCTATCTCACCTAGCTACCCGAGCTCTGCCGCCTGTCCGCTGCAGATTAGCAGAGGTGACGTGTAGCGGCGTCCACGCGCTACTTTTGAAGATGCTCCACTGCAGTCAGTTGGTCGTTTGGATGTTGCAGCTTTAACATTTAAAACATTTAAACAACGTTTCAATTCACTTTAGTGTTGTTGTTTGTGGTTTGTTTGGTGGCTGGCATCCTGTACTCTGTACTTAATTTATTTTACGTCTTTTAATTACTTCTGATCTACTTTTAATGATCTAAAACAGAGGAAAGTGTTTAAAAAGTTGTATATGTTTTACAAACATACTCTGTGGTGATGAATGCATCGTCAAGTGATGCTTTTTTTTTTTTTTTAAATGATTCATTTTATTTTCTCCATGTAAGTATGCTTGTCCCCTTCATGCTAATGCGAGTCGGCGCACTATTTACCGTCAGATTCTCAGGGCAGCGTGCGAAGAGTCTTGTTTAGACAGCGCTGCAGCAGCAGCCTCAGGTTGCCGAGACGTGAATCCTCATTACATGACATTACACACGTGAATTGCTCTGAAGATTTACCCGTCTCCTCGACCGAAACTGCAGAGCGGTGATGTTATACCATATCTGTTTTGACAGGTCCAATTTTCCTTTTAGATGTGCCTGTAATTACTGCCGCTGCAGCATTTTGGATCCAGTCTGTGGACATTGACGTTGCGTGGCATATTACTAATCTGTTGTGTAATCTCTCGGAAACACTGCTTGATCATGCTCTGTCACAATAAAACAAAATAAACAAACACAGCATTTATCAGTTTTCTAAGGAAAATAGTTTAACAGGACTCAGTTTGAAAAATATGGTCATGCCACCAGAGTTTCTGCTTAGAAGTCAGAACCATTTTATCTATCTATATATATATATACACCACTTGATCAATATATATGAATAGCATACTGTGAGATATACTATGAGACTTACTTCTTCTTAAATTAAAAGAGAATGAGTCCAAAACAAAGTTTTGTAACCTATCTCCACACTAACACCATGCATCACATTACGAGCCAATTGCTTTATTAAAACAAGACAAAAAACAAAAAAAAAGCACGTTTTGCTGAAGAGTGCTTGTTGTCCTTTTTCTGTTCGGTCCAGAAATGTTGCCTGTGGTCGACAGATAGCATCACTCAGTGCAGCCACATGAAGAGTAACACCAACGGCCAGTTACACTGATGGAACACTAAGGTGACAGTTGTAATAAAAAAGAGGAGACATGCATAAGTCAAGTCTGCCGCACACAGTTCACTGTTGCTTGGTTGGACTGTCCACGCCAACGCATACTAATAAGGAGCAATGCCCAAATCAATTTGCTGTTCTCTGTCATTACATCATAACAGCGCAGTTCACGGTGTTCAGCAGGAGCACAAAAGACAGGCAGCTGGGTGGTGCGAACTAAGTGAGGGAAAATGGTGAGAGACAAAAGACAAGAAGCTGCGACATTAAGAGTCACCTTGGCACGCTGGGCGCCCATGTGTTTGCTGCCGCCGTCTTAGAACTTGGAGCGAAAACAACGACATTATATAATCTCCCTTAACTGGTTTTGTCTGTCAACACTGAGTCATACCAGATGTGGATGAGCTACAGAGAGGGATCATATTTTAGATGTGATCATCTGACATGAAGTGAAAATGATCCTGACTTCACTGGCCAGTTGTAATCTGCCCCGTCTTTGCCTTGCTGCTGAAACACTTGTTTTCTGCTTGCAACTGGTGCAGGACGCTGCGAACTGGTTCTCAGAGGAGGGACAGGATCTCACCTGCCCTTCTCTGCATGAACAACACTTTGAGGAGGAGTCACTGATGATGCAGAATAATTCTGAAATACCTCCAAAGAACCAACACAAGACTAGAAAAGAGAACAGCCCTTTCCAAACAGTCGGATTCAGAATGAGCTGTGCATTTAAAACTGAAATAGACACAACTGTAGGTTAAGGAATATCATCAAATAACCCAATATTTTTGTCATGTCCTTCGGCCGGTGAACTTTCTGTTTCCTTGTCATATCCCCATAGTTAGGATGAAAAAAAAAAAGTCTCTCTGTTAGAAAGTGGATCCATATCCTGGTTAACATCTAAACTGCTGATTTCTTATTAAGATACATGGCGTGCAGTAGCAACAGCAGTGTGACTCACTGGTTAACAATGCGTCTTCAGATGGAAGGTTCAGCCATCGCCGTGTTTCCCTAGAAGTCCTGCAGGCCTGTGTGTGTGTGTGTGTGTGTGTGTGTGTGTGAGCGTGCCACTGCTACCTGTCCTGCCCAGCGTGTTTCCCTGCCTTGAAGCACTCTGGTGGGCTCAATCAGGAGCGGTGAACGTTGGTGCAGAAATCAGATAATAGATGCACGAGGCTTTACAGTAAGACTGTAAATAATGACCTCTGTTAACAGGGTTCTCTTTCATCACTGTTTTTTTTGTCTGTTAGCAGGATTATTCAAAAGCAACTGCATCTTCTTTGGAGGGTGATCTTTATCCAGTTACTTTACTTTCTGCAAAAGTCAAAGATACTGAGGTATCTGTCGTGTACTGTGTGAAATGACAAACTTAGAACTTGTGGTGTGTCCACTTCCATCGTAAAGAAGCATGACAGTCAGTCAATCAAACAGAGACAGAGAGAGAGAGAGAGACAGATAAATGTGGCGATCTCAATACCACAGATGTGATATGTGCCTTCGGCCTGTGCGACGTCATTAATCCCCCCCAGAGGCAGAACAGCTAACTGTTGTGGCTGGAACCTTTCTTTGGTTTTACACCTCAGGCCCTCCACAGACAGATGGGACTCACCGTTTCCCTCTGGGAGCTCATCCACTGAGGAAACCGTATACCTCCCAAACAGACAGGTTATCTCACACACACACACACACACGCACACAACCTGTAACAGAAGCCTGCCACCTTTCACTGCTGTTGTTTTGCAAGATTGTCACAGCTTGTAAAATGAGATGAGAAGATTTTTATTTTTTTATTTTTTTATTTCCAAGGGATATCGTGTGTGTGCACATGTGTGTGTGGATAGGATCAAGATACAGTAAGTGCAGGTCAAGTGTCAGGACTAGTAGGAAAGTTGTTTTTAAGGACTGTGAGACTGTGTGTGTGTGTTTGTGTGTGTTGTGTGTATTCTTATTGTTTGACTCACTTCCCACTCGCTTCTCTCAGGTCGTGTGTTTTCACTCGTTGGCTCTAATAACTAGCATCTCTCCCACTCTCATGCACACGGCATTTAATTCCTCAATGACAGAACAACAATGTGAATTATGATGTGTGTATTTATCTGGAAGTCATTAATGAACGCTCCTTCATGACGCAAATATAAAAAATGCCCCTAAAGCTTATGAGAGATGTCTCATCATACGTGACGGTTACACCCCACTGGAGAAGTCTCATTGATGTGGGTATGGATGTTTTAATGAGGTGTGTGTGTGTGTGTGTGTGTGTGTGTGTGAGTGCGTTCTGCTTCAGTTCTGTTATGATTGTAAATCATGAACAAAAGTCAGACATATTCATGCAGCTGTGTAAAAATAGCATCAGTTCCACAATCAATTCCAAACCCTAAATGAACATTATCAAAGACACTGGCTGCTCCTCAGTTCAATGTCCAATATGGGACCGTGTGTAAATAGAGCCAGTCACAATAAAATCTCATCACAGTGAGTGAGCCGCCAAGAGCAAACAGGAGTCCAGTTAGCGTGAACACGTCTCACACGTACGGTCTGCGGCTGCGCACTGCATACGTGAGAGGGCGGCCACAGACACTGTCCGGAGTTCATCTGTGAAAATGGCTGAGGAGTCTCACCTGAGCTTGACGGATAGCCTTGACCTGCGACCTCTGGCCTGTTGACACCCAGCACACCCCCGAGGACGTGTGCACTTAATCATAGGAGCAGTCACACAGACCAGCAACTTGAATACCTACCTGAGATGTACAACTTGAAGAACTCAGCGTACATATGTTACTGCATACGATATAATAAGTATAATCACTATATATATATATATATATATATATATATATAAAACCATCAGAAAATCTCAAATGAACTCATCCTGTGATAATGACCCAGATACTTCTCAAACCAAATGATTTGGAAAATGAAATCAAACACATTGAGTCTTATGAATTTCCTCATCAGCCTGGAACACTCAACACTCAACATTGACTCATAAGTATTCAAAGCTGAAACATTGAGGAAGTGGTCCTCTGAGTCAAAGGTACTGACCTTACATTGTTTTTCAGAGTACAACCCCTCAGTGACATGTTATCCTCTATCTGTGTTACACCCCTTCAGAGCTCCTGGGCCCTCTCACCTGCCGTGACACTTTTTATTCTCTGCCTACGTAACCAAAGCCCTCCAGAGTAACCTCTCACTTCCTTCACCCCCAACCCATCATTTTTCTCTTTCATCACTGTGATCTGCCTGTGTCTTTCTATCTCTCTCTCTCTCTCTGCCTCCCTTTGTTCCCTGCTCCTTTCCTTCTCATTCTCTCTCTGTAGGTGTCATCACCTGCTCTGCTGTATTCTCAGAGGTGAGCCTCAGGATCAAAGAAAATGCCTTCACATGTCAGGCCAATCGGAAGTTGAGGAGTTTTCAAGCTCCAGAATAGTCCTACAGGGCGTGTACACACACACACACACACACACACACGGAGGGCGAGTGTGAGGGACATCAGTTAGTGGTCTTTGTCTCTATAAATGGTAATAAATATCAGCTTAAAGGTCTCTCAACTATTGCTGCTCTCGCTTTAATGTCATACTTTTGAAAACATCTTTCCACCATATCGTTAGCAATATTTCTCTCTGCCATTTCTGTCTGGCTGCTTTGCTTTCTCCACGTCAGAGGATGGAGCCACAGCGTGTGGTGTGATAAAATAAAATTTAATTACACAAATTAGCCGCTGCGGCCCCAGATGAATCCCCCTTACATTATTATGATATCATTTTAATAAGTTAAGTAAAATTTCATTTGAGCTGGCTGAGGAGATAACCTATAATCTCGGTACGTTGACGGACCTTGATGATCTTCAGAGGCCAAATCCAAATAAATTTGCACGAGCCGGAATTAGACGAGCATGCATTAGCTGTTCAGAAATACAAACCAAGTGATACGAGTCAATCCAGGTTATCATGCAACACAACATTCGGCTTTCTTGTGAGCCCATGTGTCAGTTGGAGTGACTGAAACCACACACACCTATTGATTATACATCTAGGCAAGTAATGCATTCTTGCTTCTCTCCAATTCGCCTGGAGAGAGGATCACACATTTCACTGACGACATTAAGCTCACAAAACATCCAATCAACCTCGTTACACAAAATTAAAGGATGCAAATTAAAATGAGCATATTTGTATATGGACATTAGCATTTAGCTCATAGCAACCTCAATGAGCTGCTAGTCTGGCAGTTGAATAATGATTGCATAGGAATTGGTGTCTATTAACAAAATTGTTTGAAGCACAGCCATGATTTTTTAAATCACCTTTCCAATTTCCAGTTTACACCATCCTCCTCAAGCCATCATAATATACACAATGAAGTGAACACCACAAGCTAGTCTTTAAAAAGTCTTTAAATCACTAAATACAGATATGAACTTGACTGTGGGACAGTTTTGTTAAGCACAACTACAACCAGGGGAAAACGTTTTACAGATACAGGTCCATCCTCCTCTTAATTTGAGTTATGACTTGGAAGCACAGTCCGATAATCTGTAACCAAGCATGTTCAAAACCTTCCAAACACAACTGTTGCTCTTGTGACTGACAAGGGTAGAACAGTGGCGGCACAATGTTTCATAAGCAAACACACAGACCCTGGATTTGTATTTAAACATCATCAAAACGTTGTCAAATATCCCATGAGGATGGTTGCAAAGATTCCCGAATAAAACATTTTGTTGCTATGGGAAAATCATAGAACTGTTGGCTGCTTAATTTGAGCTCTTCTATCACAGGGTAATTTTCTCAACAAAGCACGGGATGAAAACACAGTCCATTCAGGATCTCAGCCTCTAATGGAGAGTGTTGTACCCTGCAACATCTATGCTTCACTCGCCAGGAAAAATGGAACCATGGAGGGAAACACTTCATGGTTAATGGGGCCGCTCCATGCTAACACACGGTAATACATATGAATAGTGTTATGAGTAATAGTACAGAATAATACAGTCATTAAACCTCATTGATTAAAAGGACAAATTAGTCTGGGTACTCTTTGTATGTCTGTGCAGAGGGTTGGACAAAAGGCTATTGTGTCATGAATGCAACTGCTGACACACACACACACACACAAATAAAACATTTTAATTTGAATTCTGCTTGTTTGGAATGTTGCTGCAAAGTTCCGTGGAAAATCGTTCATCTCACTTATAAGGAGTTCCGCCTGTGTCACACCAGGTCTGAAACTCACTAGAAACAGGAAGCTGGCAGAGTTTACAGGTCAGGATTTGTTGCAGTGCCACGTGTCACAGATCTATCTGAGGATAACAAACAAAAAAAAAAAAAACATGACTAATACACCTGCAAAACGGTTCAACAGTCAGTTTGCCCACACTCAGAGGCCCAGAACAGATAGTCCACTAGCGAATGGGCCGATGTGGGACGTTAATGACACAATCACAATGGAAAATTGCATAATGACCAACATTTCATGTGCTGTCTGGTGTCAACTGATGAGGCCGTTGATTGTTCTGTGACGCTGACTGTGAACCAGTGGATCAACCTGAAGACAACTGTCAGGTTGCACGGAAACCTTCCAAGTAACCCTTGGAGAGCACACGCCTGACTTCAACCGCAGTATTTTGCTTTTCATTTTCATTTATCTTATCTTATCTTATCTATCTCACCCTTCAAACTTCAAATATCAGTAAAACTGTGAAATGAATGGATGATGAATGGTTTAGTCGGACAAGCGAAAGCTCAACTGTCATGGGAATTCTCATACTTACCAGGAGCAGAGAAAAAACAAATATTTCAAATTGCTTAATTCTGAGGCACAGACATTCAAAATAGCTACACTGCCTGATGTGACCCATGGAAGTTTACTTTACCTGCTAATTAAGATGTGGTTTATCCATGGGAATATGGATGTCTCAATGAAGAAACGGTTTGAAGCCGGTACCCTGCAGGTGTGAGGGACAGATGCACTGTGCAGGAAATATTAACATGTAGAGAGCCTGATAATATTAAATATGACAAACACAAAGATGGCAGCCATTGGCAGAGGAAAAAAGGCAAAAAGGCACCAGCATAAACTGATCAACTGAACAACTGATGAAACAATTGCTCCAAAATCTGAAAACTTTGCTGAAAAATGATCTGTGTGTGCCCGCCACTGCTTCCCCATCAGCAAGGGAATTAAGTATCAGCAGGAATGTAGTCACACGGCATAGAGAGATTTGTGTATTGGGCACAAAACCTGGCTGTCACAAACACAAACAAACCATAAACGCACAAGCTTCCACTCCTCCTGTGATTTGAGTGTTATTGTTGAGCGAGGTTTTCACAGCCTAGCTGTGTGCCTGTTTGTTTTTAAAATGATCTGTTGTTTCAAACATGATGAAGCACTTTTTGGTTGTCGTGAGCTCTGGTCTTGGTGAGTGTTTCCTACCATGACATTACGTATTTCCATTAAAGCTAATGAGTGAAGCTGCCTTGTTTAAAATTGTAAAAAAGGTAACTTGATAAACCCTTCATCACCTAGATCCCTACCACTATACCCAAAATATGTTAAAGATCCATACATTCCAGTCATAGAAAAAAAACATCGTAGACAGATGTAAATCGATCAAGCGTCATATTGACATTTTCAGCTTCATCTCCCTTTCTGAGGAATTCCCCTCCCCCTTCAGTCGAGAATGTTTTAGGATAAATAAAAAAATGAAATCAATATTTGTCTGTATTACAATATTTGAAATAGATTTCAGTCGAACTCATTTAACCTCCAGCAGGCTGAAAGCAAACAGAGAGAAATCTCTGAGACATTGCTGTGACGCCTATGAAGGAGGAGAAAGAGTTTTTTTTTGTTTTTTTGTTTTTTTTTTAATATATTCAGTCCTGCACATTACGTACAGTGTTACATCTCAGACCAGCAGTGCTGGATGGGAGGAGCCTGAGAAACGTTTCTAAGGAATCCAGATAGGATAGATCAACCAAGACACATAGTATTTGTACTTTAACTTTACAGCTTCAATCTTCCAAATGACAGGATAATCTGCAGTTTACAGCCAGGGTGGTTCAATGAACACAGATGGCTACTTTACAATGGGAATCCTACAGACCTATTCACATTGAAATGTGGTCGGCCTGCAGTAAACACGGGATAGCACGTACTGAGCAGATAACATCAGTCTGATACTTATATATATTTACAAATACAACTCAGAATAATATGTTTTGGAGAACATGTAATGGCTGTATCCATGTACCCTAACTTGCACTAGGATGAGGGTCCAGTTTACACACTGTGATGGAGTATCTTTCTCTCATCAACAAACTGATGTTGTCTTTCGTTTATTAACACAATTAGTTCATGGCCTCGTAAACACAGTGCGTTTCCCTTGACTGGCAAAGTAACTGTTGGTGTTTCTGCCACACCATAGCCATAACAATAATGCTTGTTTTTCCCACTTCTGACAATACACACACACACACGCAGTAGCATTTGTGCGTCTGATAAGACATCAGAGAGAGTTGCTGTTAATCGCTTTGCTGAATTCCTGGCAGAGAGGAAGTGCCTTCATAACGGCAGCTCAGATGCCAGAGGTCAGACGGCATAAAAAGCATCACAGGCCGATGATCAGCAGCCAAAAACAACAGCAGCTCTGTTTCCAAAGCAAAACAATACCTCAACCTTCCATTCAATTCCCCCTCTGCTGCTATCACTCACGAAACGGCCCAGGTTCCATTACATTAGTCTGTGCTGTAGCTGTGGGACGCTGCGGGTCACTGTGAGAATGAAATATCGATATTATTTGTTTCACTGACTGGCTTACGCTTACAATTACTTTAATTACTTTCTAGTTCTAACTTAGGACCAGAGCGGGCTCCAGTTAAAAGTCAGCGTGTGGTTAATGACAGAAACCTACAAATGGGCCAATCCTCAGATGGTTCAGTCTTCATGCTGTGTGAAAGAGGGAGGATCAAAACCTGTGGTATGAATGTGTGAACATGGTTGTAGGTCACGGTTTTTATTTTAAAGTAATCCTTTAAGGAAGTCAACCCAGCTGGTAAAACTTAGAATTATTTAAGATATTTGAACTTTTAATAATAACACTTAGTTGAAAAAAAAAGTTGAAAAAACACAAAAACAGGAGTTCCAGCTGACTTCAAAATTCAATAAAATCTAATGGTCCAATTTTGGTTATGTACTCATATATATAAAAACTAGAGGGGAGGGGATGAAAATGCCAGAGAAAACTGGAAATTTGTAGTTATCATTTTCTAATACTATAAGTGTTGCCAAGTACTATCAATAAAGTAAATAAACAGCAGAAGCAGTAATAGCAGTTTTAAAATAAAATAATAAAAAAAATCACTTGTTCAAACAAATGAGAGGAGATGTGATTTAAAAACCAATAGAGAGATACATAAATGCTGAATGTGCTAACAGGAAACTGTGGGTGGAGGTGGTATGTGTGCGTGTGTGCATGTCTCACAGTGTTTAACAGGGTGTGAGGGTGTATGTGAGTCACCGTCCTTGTCGCGTTTGTGTTCACAGGCTTGCTAATCGGTCCCTCGGTTGGGGCAGGGAGGGGTGTGATGGACGCCATGGCTCTAAGAATGAGGCTGCTGTCCAACAAATACAGAGGCTTCAAATAGTTTGAGACAGCACATTGACAGAACCAGTTCATACATGGTGGGAACAGCGCGGATCTGACTCATCACAGTAGAAAGCATATCTGCAAACGCATAGAGAGAAACTTAAAAAAACAATGTTTACAGGTGACAGGCTGACAGCTCCACTAAGTGTGTGTGTGTGTGTGTGTGTGTATATGTGTGCATTATAGGGCTGCTCAGTGGGCTTCACAGCAGGGGCTACAATATCTGTCCTGCCCTTTTCCCGGGATCTCCTCCGACCATAAAATCACAGGAACGCCTCGCAGCTCGAGTTACAGCTGGGTGTTGGAGATGGGAATGCCCTGCAAGTATATTGAGTGAAATGCAGACAAAGCTTCTTTAATTAAAGCCAGGCCTGAAAGATGGAGGGAGCTGGGCTGAGGTGCCATTAGTTTACCCCATGGGGTTACACAGTGGGCGAACAGCAGGGGCGACTTCACCTGGACAACACCTTTCCCCTTAGTCTGTTCCACCCGTTCTGCTTCCTGTTTCCCCTCACGTAGTTCCCCCCGATAATGGAAACACAAATACAGAGAAGCGACAATATATTTGTAGATTTTGGAACACAAACATTCAATGCACACCATAAAACCGAGCTAAATAAAACAACAATAATAAGAGAGAGCCAACCAGGTACTTGTTGAGACATCCTCAAAAGAAGTTCTGCCAGCAGCCAATCAAACTGACAGGAGAAGAAGTTCTCGTCTGACAGATGTGCAGAAACAAATACATTATATGGTCATCAACATGGAATCAGCATAATCATAGTCATCTACCCAAATTGATTATTTTCACTGATATGAGAAAAGAAAAGAGACCATGTGTGAAAGCCTGGTGGCTTTAATCACTATGATGTGCTGCCACTGCCTGGTGGCCCTCACAAGGAGGGGCGGCAATACCTGTCCAGCCTCTCTCCTGAGGACCCTCCTATACCATAAACTCCCAGTCATTATTTATGGATGGCCTACAGCTCAATTTACTATCTGATGTTCCACTTAATATGCTGTAAAATCCTCCGAGAACAATGTGTTGATGGCACCATCCTACCCCGGCTCCCGAAGTGTGCTTCACGCCAGACGGAACACGACCAAACCTTCGCCCTGGGCTTTAGAGGGCGCACAATATATCCTATAGCAGTAACCCGTGGGTACCAAACCTGAAAGGCTTGTTAGGTGACTGAGGCAAAGTCAATTCAAAAGAAGACTGTGACACACTTTACGGAAATGACTGAAATGCATAACCCCCAAGAGCAGTGATTCTGGATGGAATTGTAAGGCGTCAGTGAAAATAAAAAAATAAAAAAATGCCCTGGAGACACATTTGTACTTGTGTTGCAAAACAGCCCATATATGTATCTTCGTTCATGAGGTTACTTATGTTCAAAGGCCTGAAAGGAATTCATCAATAAATATATTAAGCTATGATACAGTAGCAATACGGCCCATAGAAGTGTGTGTGCCTGTGTGTGTGTGTGTGTGTGTGTGTGTGTGTGTCGCTACTTGCTCGGGCATGTCCCTGTGTGACCGTGTTCACGCGTTGCTCCGCGTTAACCCTCTACCTCCATCCCTCACCTGTCGCCCCGGCTGTCTCCTGCAGTGGGTGAGGCCTCACGCTGTGGAATGCCTGTTGCCATTTAAGCTCCATTACTACCTGCTGCTGCCTTATTCTCCCTGCCCTCTATTGCCCGGGGTTCATATTGGATAAGAGCCGTAAAGCTCCGCGTTTCATGGGGCTAGGCCCGGGTGTAATTGGAGGGAGGCAGGCCCCTCATTCCCAGCACGGCAGGAGGCTACAATCACAGGCTTGCCCTAGCCTTTAGGCAGCCCCACCAGGCGCTAAAAAGGGTCTAAAGAGGGCACCGCAGGGGATGATATCAAACACCCCGAGAGTCCCAACATAACAGCAAATAACACTGCAGGAGATGGAACACACACACCAGCAGAGCACACACACTCAGTCAGCCTGTCTGTCAGGGCTTGTTTATTGCAGTGAATCAACCTTTGTACTCACTGAAGGGGCATGCAAAAAGTTAAGATTCGGAAATTAAGGGGTCCCTCCTGAGGATTTCTTGCTTTTAGGACTGTTTGTTTTGTGGAGGGCTTGAATGGCCGAGGCAACTGCAACTTAATTGCATTTTAATTCAGTGACTTTGGAGGTTTTCATAATTATTTTTTACAGATTTTGATAATTTCCTTTTTTTTTTTTAAACAATTACAGGAGATGTGGTTTTACATTTTAGGGAACACGCTCGTTTGCCGAGCTTCTTCTTCGCCAGTGTGACAGACAGCAGCTGCACGACTTAAGCCCCAAACTTGTCCCTCCACATTTTCCCAAAGAGGGCCTGATGACTTATTTACACACAAAGAGGCTCCACTTCAGGATGTGTTCAACCAACTTGTCAAAAGCAACAAACTGGGTCCAAAATCAACAGCAGGTGCTGGTACTGTAATCTCCCATGTGCAGATCAAGGTGTGCAAAGAAGGGCTACAGTAACAGTGAGGTTACAGACAAACAGTCAACAGTGTGAGTGTGACAGGGCAGGGTCCTGTATGCGTAGGAGCGCACGCACAGTTTTCACTGGGCTGTTTGATAGCGAACACTTGTTTGTGGCGTTAGAATAGCTTTTGGCTGGGTGGTTCAGGAGTTTGGAATCGTGTCGCTGAGTGTTGTCACCGAGAGATAGAAGGACAAACACGAGTGTGTGTGTGTAATGTACACAACCTGAAGTCTGCTCACAAAGGTTTGTGTCTTGTAAGTTTTGCATAAGTTTGTCTGTTTTCATGTACAGCAGATACGCACGTCTGTCAGTACACGTGTGTGCACGTGTGTTAAAGTGTGGATGGATGTTAATCCTCTTGGAAGCCGGAGTGTGACAGAACAGAGCTCAGCTCAGGTGTCCGGGAGGTCATGTTGAGTTAGCGCTAACAGGCCGATGAAAACCCCTGCGTGAGCTACTGCCGCTGCCACGAACACACAGTTCAGGTCGAGCCGGGGACGCAGGTGGGACGCAGCAGTGGCACTGTCCGATCACCACACCTGGACTCAAGCTTCCGTTCCACCACACTGAATCGCCAGCAGCTCCTGACCCTGACCTTTGACTTGGGATTGACTTCTTGTTTATTAGATTCCATTTGGAACATACCTTATTGCTTGCTAATTTAAAAAATGAAGATATTACATGGAAATAATATATATATAGCATATTGTCACAGAATAAAGACAGGCTAAATATTGATAAGGTAATAGGAATGAAATACAGAACTAAAATTTAAAAAGGAATATAACTGCGCTGCATGATAAATAAATACCTATGATAATCTACTTTCTCAGAGAGGATTCTGTCCTCTGCACCTTTTTTATTTGATATTCAAGTTTTTTATTTGATATTCAAGTTACTGTATTGCATTCAATAATAGAAAATGTATAACAGAAATTATACAGTGAAAACAATGAAAGGTAATCCTGCACACAGTCCTGCTCACTACTGAAACACAGTACTGGGTTAGAACTTAAAGAATCAAACCTATAGGGTACTGTGGGGCAACAACGTGACGCAGTGGTCTGTGGGCTCTCTCCACGTACTCTGGTTCTTCTCTGTTCTTTGCTCCAATCCTCATCTATCCCTTCCCACATCTGTCCTTCTTCCTTCCTCTCATTCCTTCCCCCATCATCCCTCGCAGCATTGACTGATGACAGTGCACTGACATAACCAAGGAACAGACAGCTGTGAAAATAAAGAAGAAAGAGACAGAGAGAGAGACAGAGAGAGAGAGAGAGAGAGAGAGAGAGAAGGTGACCAAGACCCGGCCAAACCCTGGCATCTGGCTGCACTGTCGTACGCATGATGTCATCATTCTGCAAAACCCGCCCAGTTGCACTCTGGCTCAATGACATGGACTTTGTGTTGGCACTAGCAGAGCTTTTTGACAGATTCTGCTGATTCAGACTTGTGTGTCCACACGGACCGGTCATCTTGATGATGTTTTAATATTCCCAGCATTTCAGTGCACGTCTAAAGGAAGAGTTTTATGTGTGACGCATCCTGCACAGGTGCCTTCTTGGAGATAAAGAGTGACTCTGCCTCTCTGCTACTGAAAAGAGCACACGCAGAGAGGTGCGCCTACTGTCCACATGGCAGCTCCCATCTATGGAAAGAACCAAAACTTTGTCCAACAACTCACTAGACTTGTTCAGTTGCTTTTTTTTTTTTAAAGGCGCAAATTAATTTCTAGTAAACACCTTTCAACCATGATGGGGAAACTCCCAAAAAGCCGTCCGAACGACCGGAGCACAGTCAGTAACTGAGCCAGTCGCTGATGTATATGGAAATCTATGAAGGGAGATATTTCAATTCTTTGGTGTGGTCCTTCACATTTCCTGCGTTTTGTGGCACTTGGTTGAAGCTGAAAATCAGTTTTGTCCCAGCACCGTCTTCAGCCTTCCTTACTGGTTGTCACTGTCACTCGGAGGCTGAACATGTATAATTTCATTGTACATTGTGTACAACGACAATAAAAGCATTCTATTCTTTTGACTCCAGCTGAACTAATAAAGGGCCCAACACATCTCCACCAACAGGTTTTATTCTCTGATGTTTGTTTCTTGTCGTCAACAGCGAGAGAGGACAAAAGCAAATTGGATGTCAAAATTCTAGACAGAAGATAGAAGTAAAACTATCTTTCTGTTTCTCAAGAACATGAAACTATGAATGGATTTCAGACGATGGCCTTATTCAGTTTCCCTCAAAGTGTTTTTTATGGGTGGGTTGTATGCGACGGGTCAAATCCAAAATAAACCATTCAGCAGCGTGCTGATTTACGATTCTGCCTCCACTTCTTGAGATAATTATTTAATGCAGTTAATGATCCTAATGGAAAAAGTACACCACGTCTTTCACGTCTAGATCACTCAACATCACAAAGGGTACCGGAGCTCAGCCTTGAAGCAGGTACCAGGTGAGTCAACACCTTTCAACCTGTAATTACTCTGCCATTTCAATTTAAGTGCCTCTTTATTCTGCATTGCCCCAGTCCATTAAAATCCCTGATCCTCACACGAGAAGTAATTCTCACACGTGATTTTTTTCTAAATTATATAAAGACGATTAGAATATGGCTTTTAATTCATCGCCACGTCTATTACTTAAGAAAATAATGAACGCTTTGTTACTCACACAAAGAAGCGTGACTGCCCTTATTAGCGAGGGAACATAACAAGGCAGGACTTTAAGCGGGAGTTTGAGATGAAGTTTGAGATGAGTTGCACCTCTCTCCATCCAGCCGTTATTAGACCGGCTCGGGCTGAGCCAACGCCCATCCCCTGCTGTGCCAATTGGAATTCCAACCTCTGGCGTTCCCATTGGCATTCAGACATTTGTGCACATACCAACACAGACACGTGAATGTGCTCTCGGTCCACTCCAGCTCCTTGATCACGTCTTTAGAAAGACAGTAATGACAGTGTTTAGTTTGAGAGCGACCGTTGCTCTGGCTAAGCTTCCACCTCTCAGGTATTTGTCCCGAGGGGAAGTGGTCCGTCAAAGTGACAGACTCAGCAATAAAAGACGTCAGGGAGAAAGCACAAATTTGGCCTAAGAAGATGAGCAAGGGGGCGAATTCTTCTCTATTAATGGTGCCATGAAAATGTTCCGTTTATTTACATTTTTAGTTAATTCACAGCCAGCATCAAAGCACACTGTCACGCGTGTGCAACTGACAGAAATGCTGTGGAACCTGAAAGTACTGAGGACATGACTGGATCCTGGGCACCAGGTTATGTTCATCTAAGCACATGGGAAAGTGACTGTCATCAGAGCACAACGTGTCACGCAGCAGCACGCTGTTAATACGCTGCATGAGGAACAATCACTGTGCTGATACCTTTGATTGATTTGAGTCACAAAAGTCCCGGACTCATCGAAAGCCACTGAAGGATTTTAACAATAAACTTTATTTATACTGTACCTGGCTTTTGTCCACATATATGAAGCTGGCATGGCATCAGTTTGGGCCACTCGTTTCGCTTATTCTTATCTACTAATTCATTCCACAGTGTGCAACGCAAACAGGTCATAAACTATGGCAGAGAGTGGGCTGCATGTTTTCCCTAAGCACACAACACTGTTTACACCAATAAGATGGTGCTCCGTCTGCATTTGCACCTGCCCTGGTGTTGCACACACCTGAGATGTAGATGCTGTTGTAAAACCACTGTGTGACATAAGAGCTTTCGTCTTGGTTAATTACTTATGAATAGAAACCACATTCTTTCAGTGGTCATCATCTCTGTTGCATAATGCTGGTCAAAGTAGGAGGAACTCTGGCTCAGGGTTTGTTCAACAGGTAGCGATGTGCTAGCTCTGCTAGCTGTGCTGTCAGTGTTTCTTCTCCCCCTCATCCACCTCTTCACTGATAACAGTCGAGTTCATCCAGTCATGTGCAGGGTCATCTCCAGTTTTCAACCAGCAATTGTGCTGTTTTCTTCAACATGTTATTGAAATATGGTTCGTCCACTGAAGCTTAATGCCATTGCTCAAAATGTCCTTTAACTCACAGTGGAGCTGTGCGTTTTCTGAGCCAGTTGTCGATGACTAAAAACTTGAGGTGATGAAACCCTGACTCTCTCTGAATTTAAGAATGTTCATAGCTTCAGTTTAAAGTTGTGGACACTCCTACACATGTCCAGTACATGCACACAATGTTGTGCACATGACGCTTACGTGTACTTTTAACATTGATAAAGTGGTTTTTCTTGTCGCTGTGTGAGCTGCTCAAATACAGGTGTGTTTTAGTTCTTTCGGTTTCTTAACTGTGAAACTCAGTGACCTTTGGGATCTGACTGACTGACTGGGAGTCTCTCATTAATTACAAGAAACAATGTCCTCTTCTTTGATGGCAATTGCACTGTAATGATCCTCTAATTTAAATAGTACATTACGTCTTTTCTCTGTGTTAGTGAGCAGTACACACAGGGCTGGGGATTACAAAAGCATCATCAACAACAAGTGCAGTTATCAAAAGCAAAATAACAAAGTCCTGTTGTGCAAGCATAGTCAGGAGGTACGACACACGAGTGACTAAGATTTGGAAAATATTTTGATATTTGGAAACTGTCATTCTCCTCTAATCAGTAAGAGTTAAAAACCAAAAAAAAAAAAAAACAAAAGAAAATGAAATGTGTTCAAAGACCCATTCGGGGACGTTACTTGAAGCCGGCACTCTGAATATTTACATCAAATGTGTTTATTTCTGACAATATCGCAAAATCATTATGGCAGCAGCGTAAACAGGAAGTTAACAGTTCTCATTCTTCATCTCGGCACAAACACTTTGACAAACATCAGACTGAGCAGGAACTCAATCATCAGAGCTTAATTTGACCATGTTCAATGTATACGACCACAGATACTTGTATAGCCGGAGTTCCCACACACTCCTGTCTCCACTGTTCACCTCAACCGTGGAGGTAGACAAAAGAGGGAAAAATCCCTGGATCCCCTGCTTCCTGTTTGGCCTGTGAACCCCAGTTCATTTAGCTCAGCGCCTCACAAGATGTTCCTTCCAGTCGCAATGTTAGGTCTGAAAGCTCCTAAATGATACTTGTTTGTGATATGGTTGATCACATAAATCAACAATTTACTCTGGTTAACATTTAACAGAAGCTGCTTGGTTGCTACATGCAGGCTGCACACCATTTAACATGAGAATGTTGTAAATTTGGATCAATTATTTTATCCAAATGTGGGTGGTGTGGGGAAATGTTAATTTCCATTTGTTTGTTTTACAATAAATTAGAGCATGCATTTAAAGGCAATGGTTGAACATATACTGTTTTCATCCATTAACATGAACAACACAAACATCAAAGTTCTACTGAGGAAACATTTTGTTCCCATGGCTGTGAAACACTATGGATTGTAGATGTTAGGAGACCAGAAGTGGCCAGGCTAGACCACTAACTAGCCCCCACTGGCCCGCCTTAATAATCTGGGGCTAACTGATGGAGACAAGCCAAAATGAGGGAAGGAGACTGGATCCCTTTGTGGGCCACTGGAACTGCTGTGTCTCTTTGTGCGAGTGCGTGTTTCCCTCCATGTAGGAAATGCTACCCCTCTGGAGACTATTACCAAGTAGCACCATTAGCCCTGGAAGACGGAAACTGAGCTGCTTTGTTTTCCCAACTTCCCACTGGTGTGGAAATGCCACACAAACAGTCTGCAAGTCAGAGAGAGCAAAGGCGCCGTGTGACTGTGTCGTTTGGGAGTCGTGGACATCAAGCAAACGCACCCTCAACACCCCAATGCTTTATGTTGTCTTAGGAAACAAGAAACCGGCAATACTGGCAATAGAAGGCATTCCAAAGACTTGAATTAGTAAAAAAGGTGTTGCAGTGCATAGGTGTGGCTACCCAAAGTTAAAGGTTGGGACTAGTGTCCACTGAAAGGCTTACTGAACCACACAGCTGTATGTGGGCTGAATAAACACGCGGCGAGTCAAGAAAAGGGAGCTATTGTTATTTTGAGAGAAGACTTAGAGCTGCACCAACTGTCAGTGGGAGGTGACTTGATCAGATTCTGACGCCTCTTCTAATACTACTGCTGTATCCGTCTGATGGAGGTATGACAGATACTGCATCACCGTGTCTGATCCCCTGAATCCTCATGTCTTCTGTTCCCTACTCGTTGGACATGTCATGGCCTGTCAAAATGGATCAAAGCCATAATGTTGCCTTCGTACATTAAAATTAGTCCAGAGAGTAAATATCAAACACTTTTAAATTAATGTATGGGTTAACCTTTTATTTTAAGCAAGAGACAAACTAGGTGATATGAAATACCCAGAGATCTCCCAAGAACTTAATTTAGGCGCTGCTCTATAATGAATACCTGAGAGGTTCCAAGCCCCCAGGTCCCTGGAGTGACAACACAGCTTTAGATTGATATTTGCATTTGTGACTAACCTTTGTCGCTAGACCAACCAACAACAAACTGATAGAACTACTCATTGTTCCTATTCCCTAGTCCAGGAAGTCGCAGCCTGGATTGTTCATCCATTAAATAAAATATACCGTATCTAGCCGTTCAGTTATAGCCAATGAATCAGCACTTTGCTGTGGCACAAGTCATCGACAACTGATGTGGACGAGTGTTTTACTGATGTAAAAGCCTCTGAACGCCACATTAGTTCTTCCGGTCTGCTTGATAACTTTCCCTCTCATTGTATATCGTCCAAACTAATGCGAGATGAATTGCCAAAGCCTTTTATGACACATTATCTAACTATCTCATTCCAACAGGTGCTGGGTGAAGTTTGAATGCTATCTGGGATAAAACAACATCACAACTGAGATATGAGTTTGGGCTCCGAGCCAGACATGGTGATAGACTTCTTCATTGTGTTGACTGGTACACCTGCAGAATGTGGAGAGCAGAGCAAACAAAGGACACTGAGTCCTGTTGGCAGCAGACGCACAGGCGCATGTAAATAGCAGGCCAATTGTTGTGCACAAAAAAAGCACTCAAACGCTTTGGTGATATAGAAACATGCAAGTCAGGGATGACGATGTCTTTATCGCCCTCACAATTGTTTTTTTTTTTTTCTTTATCGCCCTCACAATTTTTTTTTTTTTTTTTTTTTTTTTTACACACAGCTCTGCTGGAGAAATCATTGAAAATATACAATCTGGTGAGGCCCCCATGACTAGGTGCCTAAGGGGTGGAAGTAGCTCACTAAAATGACCATCATGAGGTTGTGTGCCTCTGTCAGCGAATGTACCTCCACCAGAGTCGTCACAGAGTCCATGGAACCCTATTCAGGACTAATTTAGATGAATTGAAGGTGACTGTGGCAGTGTGACGAACATCTCCCCAGTCCGGCCATAACACCACTCTAACCTAGCAGCCGAACTTCCAACTGCAGTGGTTTCCACAACCCAGAAAACATCCTAAAGCAAACACCAAAACTACTGATTGATGGATCATATTACATACACGTGTAGTGTGCGTGGCTCCAGTTGGTTATGTCATTTTCCTCTGTGGTATAGAGCTCCATTGTTCTACCACAAACGGCTACAAACACCTCAGCACAGGGTGACATGTTCTATAGTTGCTCTACAAACATTTTTTCAGCTTTTTCAGTCAAACACTCAATCACACCTCTATCTATGCATCAGATCAAACCTTTATCCTAACCTAATTCTGACCCTAAAGCCATGTCACAGTTAGAAACTTGGGTTCTGATATTTATCCTTTTTTTTTTTTTCTTTTAATTTGTTGCTGGATTTCTCTGAGCTGTCTTAACAAATTTAAATATTTTGTGAATCTCTACACAGAGTGTCCAACCCAGGGCACGGAATTCAGAAGGCGTCAAGAGACAAATCAATGTACTGATGCTCACAAAAAAAAAAAAAAACACAGAATGGCCCCAGCGTTGTCTCTTAATCCTTTCCGTTTCAACGGAAGGAGAATAAAAATATTGACGATGCAAATACAAGCCCAAAAAGTTTCTCTTTATATGTGTGGACACAGTTTTGACATGAAAGAAATAACCGGAGTAGTCGAATGCGTAATAAGCAATGTGGCACCCATCCAGTCTGGCCTGTAGGGTTGTCATAAACACAAACACACATCGGCATGCATGGATCTAAGCACGTATTGTTCATTCCCCTGGGAAACCCACCACAAACGGGCTCTGAAATGCAAAGCGGAAGTGTTGGGTCTCGCTGCTGCGGAACTTCAAAGCTCCCAGATGGGATGCTCATTTACTCAGGGAGATTTTCTATTTAGATGCTATTGCAGCAGTGGCACCACAGAAGCACTATCAAACATCTAGGAACCCCAGCATCTGGAATTCTGTTATTGCTTTTTTTTTTTTTGAACACTCTCATTTGACCTCATTCTCTCCATCCCGTCTCCTCTCCTCCTCACGCTTGCTCACTCATTAATTCCTCTGCTGGGTTTTGAAGTCTTGAGCTTCAGTGGGGGCAAAAAAATAGAGTCTATGCATGCTTGACATAGCGCTCCACATCAAACGGCATAAATACAGACGATAACTTCAACAGCCAATTTGTTTGTCTTGCACTTTGATATGTATCTTCTTGGCATGTGTTGTTTTAGTCAAAGCTTTCAAGCGTTCCAGTGATTCACGTCCTGTCGGATGGTTTCTCCCTCCCGCTCTGTTCTTCTTCATTTCCGCCGCACGGTGCTTCATCAAGAAGATGATTCACAGACCTCACTACACCTATAATAATAAAAGTATTCATATAAATCTCATAAACCGTCCTTTCTGACTATTGTGCCTGTGTGTGTGTGTGTGTGTGCGTGTCTGGTCCCTGTCATTACGTCCACACAGACAACTCATAAACACAACTGGCTGATAAGGAAGAGGAGACGTGACGAATTAACCTTCGCTCACTCTGTCCCACACAAACACACTCAGACATTTGAGACAGAAAAAATGCTCACTCACACGCAGGTGCATTAAAAGCACACACACACACACACACACACACACACACACACACACACATCCTGGTAATTGTCCATAACAGATAATAGTTGTATATGGGAAAGAAGCAAACAGTGAACGGAGGACGAGGACTGAGAACTGACGCTCTAATTGTGTTGTGGTTTCAAGTATAATTGGCTGAGCATTAATAAGCGTAACAAGAGCTCATCATGTATTTCACAAGATGACTTGAATGTAACTTAACCTTCGTCAAAATGGTTCGACCACAGAATTTCAGTTAACCTGTCAGCTCATCTCATGTGCTACCATGTCCCAGAGGTATTTCTCGAACTGCAGTGTCTTTTTCAGTTAACTGTCTTCACTTAATATTGAAATGTCGGTGGCCAATTGTTCAATATATTCGATGACCTTTCAAATTAAGTGAAGTGCTCATTACAATAAATTGAAACTACATCATTTTTTATAAAACATCTTGAATTTAAAGCCTACAACTTCTGCATGGTTATACATTATTCTAAGTGACATATAGCGCCTCTTTCACTTTGTTTTTTTTTCCCGCCACATTAAATTTAAACGGGATCATTCTGTGAATGAGCATCGTTGCCTTGAAGTCTGGACGTCAGATAAACCAAATAAACAAGGAAAAAAAAAAAAAGTTGTTTGATCAACCGCCTGTCTCTAACCAAGCAAACCTTCTACCATGATAATAATACCCATAATACACTGCCCTCAGGTGGTGAATGTCAGAAGTGCACATCATTCCTTTGACAGGAGGAACTCAATAGTGACTAAGGGACACACACACCTCTGCAGGTTTCAAAACAGGTTAACCCCCATCGCGTTTAGATAACATCTGTACGTAAGTTATAAAAGACGTGCTTGTGTGGGAGCGCTGGCCTTCATCTGTGTGTGGGACGCTCCTCAACTCTGAATAGCCGGTGAGGTGCATGGTGTTGAAAATGAAAAGGGGGATGAAGTCATCAGATTAAACCAGTGGACACAAACTTAAAGGGAAAAAACGGTCATGAACAAAGGCAACACGCTCATAAAGGAACACTAGTTGTCTTCTGTCGATCAACACTGGGTGTGTTTTCATGGAGCTCTGCAGTGGGCGACTTTGGTTTCCAGGTTGTAATCGCTTCATGTAAAAAGCGACTGGGACACGGCTATCTGGGGGGGATCTCTAAAGACAGCAACAAATGGGCATCACAAAACATGGCACAATAAAAACATTAGCTCACATCCTGATGCTTCACCTGCATTCAGGCTGATCTGATAAAATCAAACTCATACATGAGTAGAAACTTGTTTTAAAAGCTGACTCTTAAATGACTGGACATATTTCACAACTTTCGCCGTGGTCAACCGTCATAACGATGACGATGGTGTTCGAAAGAGAAAGAGCCTTGCAACGAGAACACAAGACTAGATATTTTCGGAGTGAGGCCTGCTACAGACTTCCTTAAGAGTTCTCTTTTCAATAACAGATCTATGGCAATCCAATACTAATTTTACTGTCTATTTGGAGACATAACTCAGAGGAGACACAGAGGAAATATGACACACCTCGATTCCAAGAAAGAATGACTTTGACTGGATGTATTATCTTTTATCTCTTTTTGTATTTTTTTTTTTTTTAGTTCCTGGTAGAATAACTACTGCACATAGCAGAGTTCCAGTGTGACCTTTTATGGGTTGGTTACACACATATGGTAAACAAACCCCAGCACAAGCTGTGTGTTAATGTATGCACCAAATCCCTGGTGACATGCCTGCAAGAACCCTCTTTTCTCCTTTGTTTGACTTTGTGATACAAAGCACTGCAGTGAGGACTGACAGGTCGGTTCAAACCTGTCCATCGACCCTCTCAAGGAAACCAGAAGATTTTCTGCAGCAGCTTTAAATCCATGAGACCTCAATTCAAGTTCCGGTTCCTGGTGTCTAAAAAAGTTCCTGCAAATAATGAAGAGTGGAGAGGAAACGGTACAGCTCGTGTACCGTTTCATTTAGACGGGAGGAAACATTGCATTGCCTGAATAAATAGCACGCCTCCTCGTAACTTTTCGGGTTGCCAACATCCCTTCAAGCAAAGCATATCAACTCTGAAAGCAAATAATCGCTTCAATAAATTGATGTATGTTGCATAAAATGTATTTTTATGCCGTTATTTAAGATGGAATCAACACAATATATTTCCCCATTGAAAATTCAATTTGCCAATGACACACGTTCAGATTTTTTTTGACCCCAGTGACTAAGCTACACACCACCATCACTGGAAGGGATGGAGAATTTTGATCGATCCAATTCTATATTACAAGTGAAAGCTAACCAAATCTTCCAAGAACATTGGATGACACACCTGAGCCCGTAAACACGTCCCTGCACGATGAAAGCATGGAGGAGATGCAACCAGCCTCAGGGATGTCAAAGTAAATTTAGTGTCACGGACATGAATAATTCACTGAGTGTAATGTCAGTAAGTTGTGTTTGCCAAGAACAAGCTAATAATTTGTTCTCCTGGTTCACAGCAAAGGTAACTATAGGAAACCTGTAACTGTTGTAGTTAGCTAGCCAGGCCAAGATGCACCCATCATGCCTAGTGGCCACTGTGCAAGCCTGTGCTACGATCTGGGGTTGCTGCAGAAGCTGATCGAAACAGCTTTTGGTGGCAGCTTTTTTTTTTTGGCCAGGCAGGAGTATAAACGTTTAAGGAGGAATGACTAACTTGCCCTATCAGTAAACATAAGTGGTCGGATGTTTTTCACATCCATCTCTACGAATGTAAACTCTTATTTTTGGGGAAAAGTCACCGCCGACTTATCCACTTTTTTCCACAATTTGGATTGCCCACCTAAAGCCAGACTCTCTGTCAGTACATGTGAAGATAGGATTAAGTGTCTTGATGTGCAGACATTTGCAGGCATCTTATGAATAGCTCTGCAGACAGCACAGACAAGGATGAGAGGCCTCAGACAGGTTGGCCTTGTTTTTTAACTTTATCTTCCAATCTGAAGGAGAAAGTGAATAAAGAAGCAAACCGTTTAATTTCAGCTTCCGCATTCGTAATGAAGCTGCAGCACCTCGCTCCTTTACACGCGAGCACCACCGCCGACTGCTGACTTTGAACGGAGTGCGTGGGATGGAATTTTTGCTCTGTGTTCTCCCGTAGAATATACTCGTATGTCCTCCAGACAGGTGCATGCGAGGGCAGAAAGAATCCCCGCTTCACATTCGCTAATTAACATCACTTCAGCTATCCACGTCGGTCCGGTCTATCACCTGGCACGTCACTCGCCCAGTTGCACACGTTTCCGCATGTTATCTACACCACCTCAGGTCGACTTAGCTGCTTACCTTTAAAGGTGATATGATTGATTCTGACTGGATGAAATCAAACTGCTCATTTGTGCTGAACTTTGAATAGAAGGAAGAAAAAAAAAAACAAAAAAACAGCTGACAGTGAGAATGTCATTGAAGTCAAAGGGAGGATCATCATCATTTTTAATGCAACTTAAACATTACAACCATCTAATCACCACAGGAACATGAATACCCTTTCTAAAACCCGATCTATTATCCCAGGCAACAAAAGCTATTGTTTCCCACAATGCACAAGTCTTTTTGTGGAGAGACTATCCCTGTAAAAGACCGGGCTGGTAGTATCAAATACGCCGTTAACACTGCACGTCAAACCCTCGGTCATCGGATCCCGTGGATAAATCACTAAATCGCGCCACAATAGCCGCGGACTCGGCTCATTCACGCAGGCCACATGAAAAGGGACGGAGAGAAAGAGGGAAGTCTGACTTCCATGGCTCGGGCCAGCCAGACAAAAGGCTCTGGAACAGCGCAGCCTCAGGACAAAATCATATGACACTGGCGCACAGGAAATCACCAAATTGCCCATTGTGTGGGGCAACATCAAAATCCCTCTGCTTCCTCGCCGGGGCAGGGGAAGAGCTGACGGGAGAAGGAGAAGAGAGGAGGAGAAAAGTGAGAGGAGTGAGAGGGGAGAGGGGATGCTGGGTAGAATTTTGGTTCGCTCACACAATGTGCTGTGAGGTAAATATAAAATAAGACATTCCAGTTTTGAAACAGTTGATGGAGAAGCACATTTTGATAGTTCTGTGTTGGAACTACATCTACACTGATGACGCTGAGCTTGCTGCTGAAGACGTGACTGAAAAAAAAAATAGAAAACATCCCCCTGAAATACACTTGATCTGGATTCTTAATTGCATCATCTGTGCAATATGTGCGGTGCAGCTTGGCTGCAGCCTGGTCTCTCTTACCCCAACCACACACAGGACAGTGATAAACTGGCTGGTGGACCAGGAGCAACCACTGCACACGACTGGAGGCTCCAGCCAGGGAGGCAGACATTGCCGAAGCAGAGACGAGAAGACAGAGGTTTCAAAAGCAATTTGTGAAAAAGTTGTTTTTGAGCAGAACATGAACATCTGTGTGTTTTGGGAGGCGTTGGTCGCCTACCTGACCCACCCTGGCTTTGACAAAGCTGAACTAGTGCATTAAATTAAATAATAAAATTCAAATAATTCTACTGCACTCCTCAGATATTGCATTCTATTAATAGAAAGTGTAAAATAAGGGTCACAGGGTCGCTGGCTCTGGCTCTGAACAGGTGAGTGATGTGCAGGTAGGAACTCAGAGGCAGCCTGTCAGGTAGAGCCTGAGGCAACACTGGCTCTCATCTATTCAGCTACAAAACCCATAGAGACAGACGGCTCTCCTCTGGCCTATTCATTCATCCCTCAACTCAAACCCCCCCCACCCCCCCCACCCCCCGCCAACATATTACACACACACTCTTTTTGCTTCTCTTTCATTCAATCGCTACACTAAAAAAAAAAAAAAAAAAAAAAACGTTTTAAATATCTCCAGCACGCAGCCGTTAACGTCCCAAAATTGCGATTAAATTTTCATGCACATTAAACAATTACACATGCAAAGGTAACGGCTTCGGTCGGTGTGTTCACACAATAACAACTGCGGTTTACAAAAAAAAAAAACAGTTGGTTAGCAAGAGGTTATGCCGCAACACAATATGCAAACAGCAGTGTGTGTGTGTGTTTGAGAGAGAGAGAGAGACCTTTACGACCCTGATGTAATTATGCAAATGATCCCAAGATAAAAGCCTGATAAGAAAGAGAATTGCACTCGCACACGTCCAGCACAGCTGCACAGTAGATGATAAAGCACTGAAATTGCTGAACTGAATTTATTTATTTTTGACATTAACCCGTCAACAATCAGCAGGCCTCTGTGTGTCGGTGGGCGTGTGCGCATGCATGTGTGCAAATGCTAAAACACCAGCACGATAATCCAGCTCTGTGTTAATCCGCCGCTAACACGGCATTGTTTCACTGTTTGCCCGAATGAGAGCATGCTTAACAACAGCTTAACAACAACAACAACCACGCAGGGCTCGTCCCCTTTGACAAACTGACATCTCAGTTATGGGATTGGGACGCGATCGGCTTCTGTCACTTACACAGTGAGCGTCAGCGTCTGATTCCCCAGTGGACAATCCTCAGGGGAGCTCGTGCAGAGGCTCGGCGGGAGCCTGTGTAAACGGCTGCCTACGCTGAGTTGGTTTAGCGCATCGGTGTTTAGATAGGAACAGTAAAAATGAGCGAACAGCGCTTCATTCACAAACACCAGCTGCAGACTGAAGGATATCCTGCTCAGCGACATCCTTCTTCTCCAGACAGCGTGGTATCACGTCAACGATCCGAAAGAACTCTGAAGGTCAGATTTAAGGCTGCAGGACTCCACTCTGCTCTCACCTGGGCTGTGTCTAGTCCAGTGTCTTTTAAACTAATCAAGAAAGCTAAATAAAAGCAAAATACAGACAAGGATTGGAGAGAGTTCAGTAGAGATGGAGCCGATCAGATGAGTGGACATAGAGAGAGACAGATTTACTGTTATTAGTCCATAGGAAGTTTTAGATATACTCATATAGAACAAGGACAATTTACAAAACCACAAAAACAACAACTATTAGTAGGGACTGATCAACGGTATATTTGTCATTGGGGTGTTACATATTTAACCAAAGTTGGTCAACAAATTTAAGCAGTAAACTATTATTATTCCGTCTTTACCTTCTAATCTCAGTGACACAAATAGGAACAGATTTTCTTTTGCAGACTTGTTTTTTAATATTCAGTTTCTACTTTAACCAACTCGCTCCATGCTCCCTCCGTGCACGGTGTTGTCTGTCACGACCGTGAGTGTCATGCAAACAAGACCTATGGCTACAGTCAGGCCTGTTGTTAGCTAATGAGCACACTGGAATCCTTTGGGTCAACTTTACAGTGGGACATTCAATACCAAGCTGAAAGAAGCCTGATCTGTCCTGAATTAGCTCTGTTATGACGGAACAGAGTGTTGACGAAGACAAACCCGACCCTCTCATATCCGTGACGAGGCTCTGGATGGAGCTGCCGCAGCGCCATGTGTTCTTATCTGCCACCACACCTAATGTCAACAGTCGGCCTTCCTCTCCCAGACCAGATTAACATGTGGATACTAACTCAGGATTATCCTGCATCACAGGCTCTGCTTCCCACTGTTTGTTCTCTTGCACACCAGCAAGCACTGGTAATTATGGTAATGAAGACAGACAGGAGACTTTTCATTTATTACACCCACAGGTTGGTAATATCCTGTTAATGTGTTTGTCGAATGCATTTCGGAAGCTGTGTGTGTCCTCGTATATAAACTCCATGACTATAGCAACGATGAAAACACTCCACAAACAGACTCATCATTGTTGTAAACAGACAGATAAAGAGATCCCAAACTGTGGCAAAAAGAGCAGCTCCGCACGTGTGTGCGTGTGGGGGGTGGGGCGAGCAGGTAGAATATCACAGGTCTTTCAAGAGATTAAGGGGCAGCAAAGCCCCCCTCCTCACGTAAGCACGCGCACACACACGCACGCTCCACACACCCCCATTTGTCCTCCTCACCATTATCTACTGTTGTCATCAGCCCCCTTTAAAGATGTGGGGATCCTGTGGCAAGACCCCCCTCTTTCCCCAGCTATCACACACACACACACACACACACACACACAGAGGGCCAGTGTTCTCCCCTGGGGGGCTGACTGAGATGAAAGCTCGCGTGGTGAAGGCGACCGAAGGAGCAGCTACAACAGGTGAGATGACCTCTCTCATCCGTATACTCCCTTTCTCTCATTACTGCATTATTTATAGCCGTCATCATCGGAAGAGACGGTATCTTCAAATTTGTCCTCTCTTTTTTTTTCAAAATAAGCTTGATGGTGTGCAATCAGTCCTTCACAGGTGGTGGTTCAACAGACGTGCAGCAAACTGGGGTTTGAACTTATTTCTGAGCTTCATTTGTCCTTTTGTTGACCCAGCGTGTCTTAAAATCATCTAATTTTTAAAACAGGGCAAAATTAATGCGGAGAAATCTAATAGAAGACAAAAAAATGTAAGTTCACTTAAACGATAAGAAGCATCTACAGGGTTTTGCGGGCCTTTGTTATCAAACAGTGCCCTCACGTGGACAGATGGATTCACTGCAGGACGATGGGGACACTGGTATTGACGTCACACACAGGTGAAGAAAACAATAAATGAACCAGGGAACAAAGACATTAAGTAATTCAGTTGTAGCTGCAAACCCTTTTAATTAGAGTAAATAATAAAAGGATTTCAGCCCCTTTATTCAGCTGATGTGAATTGTTGCTCCTATTGTATGAACAGTACTTGTTATGAGTACACCACTGGATAGCACTGCAGGGGCTGTGTCATAGTACAGTCACAGCAGTCAGTTAAATTCAATGCCTTTCATATTTCAAGCACAAAAAATGTTAGTTGACACGAGCAGCTTTCATTTCTCTCACTCTCTTGGTGCAGTCCATCAATCTAAGCCCATACTTCTTCAACAACGAATTTACACCATCAGGCTGAATTTTCAGGCTCCACTGACAGGTCAGGTGATTCAGTTAAAGGCAGATGGTAGATCATTTAACAGCTTAAGATCCCACAGCAGTGAGCCTCTGCTAATACAATAGTAGTAGTCCGGGATATTTTACAGTCCTCTCCTTTATTACAACTTTATCAGCATCTGAGAGCACTTACAGGAGCACTTACTGGACACGGCCCAGTCTAATAATTTCTTACCCTTGTCTGTGTGGGAAAAAAAAAAAGCCAAACGCTGCTTTGGTTTAAGGCTTGGACGCAGATCTGAGCACAGAGCTGTGAGAAAGATCATACTGTTCTGCTAATTAATGTTACAGTGGAATGAGCTGTGGTGCTTGGCAGGATCAGTTTCCATAACACTGTTTAATAAGGGCACGCACACTCACATTCACACACACACACACACGTCCTCTAGATGGCAATGCTGCTCCAACCCTCACCTGGAGCCTGTGGAGGATGTGTTGCCTTTGTGTGAACGTGTCTACCCAGAAAATCTGCTGAGCTGAGAGAACTGCTGTGACAAACAGTCCACAGTATGCACAGGCTGTCAGTGAAAACACCTGCAGTTTCTACAGGACGCAGACTAATGACCAATGATCCAAGGGTACAGAGCGTAGGTTTCAGAGGTGAACATCTGACAAGTGCTTCCTGGGACAAGACAAATTTCAACATGGAGAACCAGTTTGGTGAACTTTGACCCGCGGCATTCACTTCAGCTACAACTTTGACAGCGTCCCTGAACTGCACACGGTGCAGAGAAGGAAATGGGCAGCGGGTGGTCATCACCTGGTGCTTGTTCTGTGGACATTTTTTTCCAGATAAGACAGTGGAGACCAAAAACGTGAACACTGCCAGCAGTGTTGTGTCTCAGAGGCGGCACCACAGGGTAACATCACAAACTGATAGGACCCCCTCAAACATCACCACAAACTACAGCCCTAACCCTTACATACGACATATTCTGAATATCCACAACCCAGGCGCCCGGTGTCACGTGCAGACACGGGGTGGGGTCAACAAACAGCAGAGAGACTGTGTTCATTTTGAGTTCATGACAATAGCAGAACAACAAAACAAATAGACAGCGCAGGGACAGATGCGTGACGTCAGCTCAGGCCACACGATGCAGTGTTTACAAATCCACTGACGAACTGGGGGACAACAGGGGACACTGACCTGTCCTCCTCCTGGAGTGAAGGTGAGGAAGATGAGGGTGGGTCGGTAGAACAGGTGAGGGTCTGGGCGCCGCTGCTCGTGTTGTTTTTAAACCTCAGCTCTTCTAAAATCTTCATTTTTTGGTTTTTACTTTCTCGTCGCCGCTCCACAGGCACTCCCCCCCCCCCCCCCCCTTCCTTTGCAGGTGTCCCGCTCAACTTCCAGTTTTCACGTGACCAGCTGCGTCATCAACCGGAGCCAGACATAATTAAATGTCATTATATTTCTTTTTCACTGTTTTAATATTATTAGAAATATTTGTTTAGTTTCATTTCGATTCAAACTCATTTTTATTCGGTTATCAAGAAATGTAGGTAAAAAAAAAAAAAATAAAAAAAAGTAGAAAAAAAAAAAAAAAAAAAAAAAAAAAAAACGGGCTATCCGAGCTGGAAGGGATTGGAAGCCCCCTAGAGGCCGGAGGGCCCCAGGCGTCGCCCCAATGTTATTTTGAAATAACACATCCATGCATTGTAACTGTGATAAATCTATACATCTAAAACATCTGCAATGATAACTTGTCCTTAATGTATGTGTGGTGGTCATTATACACTAGAGGTTATGTTTACGGCTCAGTAAAATTAAGGCGTGAAAGCAAAGGGACAATGCTGTATCCACTGCAGATGAAAGCTTTTATTTGTCTAATAATAAATAATAATATGATAATAATAATTTAAAATGCTCGACCTTTTTCCAAACATTTATTCTCTCATCACCTGGGTCACAACCTGATGTATAAACACTTAAACTCTGGGGGGGGGGGCGGGGGGGGCAAATTAGAGATCAACTAGAAAAAATGTTGATAATTGCCTGTAGATCAACACATAGGAGACTAATTTGTATAATAAAAAGTATAACTGACCTTATGGGACTCATCAATACATAAACACCTGAACTTTACACACCGTGCTTTAGAGTGTATGGGAACTAGCTCATCAACTAGTTAAACAAATATGTTGCATTTTTAAATTGCTGAAACTGGAAATTGGATCAACAGTTGAAACAGTGAAAATTTTAAGCGGAATGATTAAAGAACTGGAGTCATCAAGTGTGACCAATAACAATACGCATTTTCATGTTAGTGAGAGTTGTGAAATAAAAACCTCACATTTGGACAAATGGTGAACAAGGTGTGTGGTCTGAGTGTGTGTGTGTGTGTGTGTGTGTGTGTGTGTGGTGGGGGGGGGGGGGGGGGGGGGGGGGGGGGGGGGGGGGGGGGGGGGGGGGGGGGGGGTGTCCGCCTCACTGGTCTGCAGGAGGGTTGGAAATCACCGCCTCAGAGAACACACTCAATATAAATGGTACCTCATTAGGTTGTGATATTTCTCCTGTGTCCAAGAAACCCTACTGAGTTGCATCAAGGTATAATTCCAGCAATGGAAGAACAATAAACTCTCAACGACTGAGAACAATAAAAAAAAAAAAAAAAAAGCAAAGTGAAGTGTTTCCCTGGCACACATGCGTTGGCAGTAGCGAGAGCGGTTTGAAAGAAGAAAAGCCAGCTGAGGGTCCATTGAGATTTACAATCATTTAATTAATGTCAAATGTAGTTTACAAACGGGAAAGACATGTACCATTTCCAAGAATATACAAGACACAAATTCGTTTCGACACAAGCCTCTTGTGCAACTTGTCATCTTTGGGGCAGGTTCGAATCAACGGAACAAACGACGCAAACGCAACAGCGCGGCGCCACGTCCTCTTTTAACTACTCGTGTTTTTTCTACCCATTAGCGGGACGTGTAACTACACAGCGAGCTTAACCCAGAGGGGACAGAGCTAAAGGGAAACAAAGCTTGGTGAGCAGAGGTGAGCTCAGCCATCCATGGCCGATCCACTCACGCTTTTGTCGCCCCCGGAGTTACTTGCAGAATGATCCCATTTCTTTCTGAAGGCAAACAAAGGATATTTAACCCATTAACAGTATTTCACAGAGGATGGAGATGATCAGCTTCAAATGCAGGAAATAAAAAAAGTCTCATGAGTGTGAACACCGACACTGAGATGACACACCGTCTATTAAAAAATGCACATGAACAGTATGCGTGTCTTTAGCATTAAGGCCGCCTTCCTCCCCCTTTCTTTTTTTAAATTCTTGCAGTGAACAGCAACATTTTTCTTCACTGTCTTATTTTACCACCCAGGTTGTGTTAACAGGACCACTCATGGAATTTCGAAAAAGTTTTATTTTCCTTTTTTTTTTCTTCTGTTTTTTCTCAGCATTTCTTACAACAATACAGACGTCACAGAATACATAGTTTTTTACGAACACAAAAGCACACCACCACCTCGGCCGCTGCCGTCACAGAGGGAGGGAGGAAATGGAGAGGTTGCCATTTCAGCCTTCTCTTTCCATCGACGTCCCTCTGCTATTATAACTTAGAAAAGAACCTGCCCGTAACGGATGGCATTTTGGGAACCTCTTTTTTTTTTATTCATTTTTTTTTTTTTGCAGCACAGCAGTATGAGAATGATGAGGGGAAAAAGCTTAACAGGTAAAACAAAAAGGCGTCTAGACTATGAACATGTCGTTGTTACTCTGGAGGCAGCAGAAGTGGAGGTGAAAGGAAAAAAAAAAAAACATAATAAAATAAAGAGGCTCAGGTGGATGTTGTTGCAACTAAAGAGCAGTTCTATCATTCTGCTTGTTTGCTGAAAACTTTGGGCGAGAGGAATCTCTTACTCCGCCTACATCTTCACCACCTAGTCCCAAGCTGTTTATTATTTACTTAGCTTTTTTTAAATTCCTGTACAGTGAAATAAAACTTTAAACGGCTCTTCAAATCCTCTTTTTTTTTAAATACAGAAGGCTTCTTTAACTCGAGCCATTTTTTCCCCCCAGAACATCATTCCCAAACCCGTCCAACTAAAAACAGGACTTTGATATTATATACGTCAGTGTTGTGTGTGTCTGCTGTTAGACTGTGTTTGCATCTGTGTGTGCGCAACGTGTGTGAGGGTGTGTGAACTCTATGTCATTTACGCTCAACATTGTAAACATACATAGATCTATATTACATGTGCTTGCACTGCATCTTGGGGGGGGGGGGTGTGTGGGGGGGGGGGGGGGGGGGGGGGGGGGGGGGGGGGGATTTTGGTTTACTTCACTAGAACACCACGAAAAAAGGGGAAAGAGGGAAGGGCCAGCGAGGAGGAGAAAGAGAGAGAAGCAAAGAGTGTCAGACTCCTTTTCAAGGTTGTGAGGTTCTTCTCAGTTTGGTTGAAAGCTCGGTTTTAGCGACCCCCTTTTTTTTAAGTTCTCTTAAGCAACGAAGGAACGACTTTTCTCTCTGGGATAGAGAACAAAAAATAATTCTGTCAAGACTTCAGGGTCGAGCCTGTTTGTCCAACACTACCACAATGTTGAAGAGGAGAGAGAGAGAGAGAGAGAGAGAGAGAGGCAAAAGAAGTCTTTTTTATTCTGTAGCAAGAGGTTCTCTAAGGTCCAACTCCAGCAGCGTGACGCCACCGTGTCTCAGAGGGACGTGGCCGGGCGTCTCCACTGACTTCATAGTCCTTCAGTGGATGGATCCCCGCGTTACGTTTAGGGGGGAGTTGTGTTAGTGAGGCGCAGGAAACAAGTCAGAGAGATTCCGGGGTCCCGCTTTTCATTTTTTAAATGCGCGGCCACGCAGCCAGAGTCATTTACGTAAACCCATTTCCACTCAGCAGAGTCCCGTGTCTCTGTACGCTCTCTGACGGGGTGGGGAGAAACGATCCGGGCCACGAGAGAGTGAGGAAAATAAATGGCGTTCAACGGGGCGGGTGATGAAATCCAAAATGGCGGAATGGATTGAAAGGATGACAAAGCTGAGGAGCAGGAGGAGGAGCCGGGGGGGTGGGCAATGGTGCTCTCTACAAGTAGACACGCCGCAGGTCTCCGGGTGAGGTGATGGTGTTGCACTGCGGGCACAGCTTCTTGTTCCCCTGTGATGGACAGAGACACGCTGGTTAGTTTGGTTGATGTGGGGAAAAGACTCAGGGATTACTTCCATTACGTTCCTTTACACTTGAAAAATATCAGGCGTAGAGAATCTGAAGCGCTGAACACCACCCCCGCTGTATTTTCAGCCAGGAAAAACCCGGCGGCTGCACCTCCTCCCTCCATTTAAATCTAAAGCTGCCTGTTCTCATGGTCTTCCCTCTTCCCCATGCAGCGCTTTGACAGATGGCCATCAGCAGTAAAGCAGCAGGTGATAATATGCCGCACAGGGCCGACAGGGTAACAACACAGTGGGCGAGACTGGGTGGTCTCCACCACTGTCCTCCACCTCTCTGGAGTTAACTGGCTTCCCCTGTTCTCTCCCTGCACTGCGAACAGTTGAAGGAACGTGCAGAAACTGCAGACGTATGATCATCGAACTCCTGGGAAATTAGTTTAAACATCTCCTGTTCTGTTCCTGATGTACGGGGCTGAACGTTCACTGGCAAAGTTGCCGAGCATTATAATCAGATATTTGTTTCAATTTTAAGTTAGTAAGCAAACTGAACCATAGCAAAATACGCGCCTAGTGAGGTCAGACTGACCTTGACCTTTGACCAGCAAGTCTGAGCCAGACTGTAGAGTGACGCAGTTCTGATTGTAAAATCTTTTTCACGCTCATTCTACTGGAATGTGTGTGGAAAGTGAGATAAATGTCAGGAGCGTGCTGATCTCAGAAATCCTCTCTTCTCTCTGTCAGCACGGCACGGACATTAATCAGGAGCTGTGCTGCATAAATATAGATATCAAACTGAAGCACAAAGCAAAATATACTGTGACATTTAAATAAATAGAACACGCGGCGTTGATGTGGTACTGCACATGAACGATGGGAAGCGTCTTTGCCAGAGGTAATGCCGTGCGTGTGATATTTAACACAGGCGCAACAGAATTTAGAGGTCGCGACAGCTCAGCACCTGCACCCGCACAGGTCCGTCGTCTGACACCAACGATTTACTGGCTTCTGTTCCTGTTTGTCCCTCAATGAACTCTGTAGACTGGTTAGATGGACAAATGGGGTCCAGAGGGTGACGGACTGAGGTGATGAAATCGTCAGACAGAAGTCACACCCTCTTGCTAAGAGGATTTGTGGCTCCAGGGAACTCAAACACAGTTTCTTCAGGTTTCAAGAGAGAAGGAAGGAGGAGGAGAGGTGAAGAAAGGAGGAATAGATAGGGAGAAAAGTCTGGGATTCTACATACTTCTGATTGGCAAGATTCTATCATAAAGCAATTTGTCATGTTCAACAAGGAGGTTTGTTATCATTTATTTTGGCTCGGGATGTGCAACAGAACTAAACGGATGGTAAAAACTTTATGGACAATATTAAGGGCGAACACGCAGAAAACAGCGACGGGATTCGATTAGTCTAACTCGCTGGATGTTGACAGCGGCTGTGTGCCCGCCACTGACCATGTGTTGGATTGTGCAATCACATTGTCGACATATGTCTTTTACTGTTTTTGTGGTGCTGAGCGTTTCCCCGGTGCCGTATAATTAACATGAACGGATGAACAGTCTGGTTTCCGTCCAAACTGGTCCGAAAACCAGCTGAAGATTAATTAGTAAAAGATGAAATTCTGTATGTATCCTGATCTTTGAACCGTCCCAAAAGAAAGGTTCTTCGCTGCACGGTGAGACGGGACCTTCCTCTGGCTTGTTTGTGCGCCTGTCGGAGCTCTGCACTCCTGTTTGCTGCGGCCGGTAAGTGTGCGTGGGTGTGCGCCCGTCACGCTGCGCTCCAGGTGCCGTGCTCATTAAAGCGCTGAGGGGCTGGGCTGACGTTAACTAGATTCCCAGGCATTTACTTTGATCAGGTCGGCGCTCTCGCTTTTATAGCTGTCTCCAGGCTAAGAGTTTTATGTCCTAGATATTAGACCAGTGACGGCCGCGTGCACACATGCCAGCACTGACACACAGTATACACAGTACACACACAGGTACTTAGCAAACGCAAACAATGGGTCTTAATCAAGAAGTTTCAGTCTCAGGAGAAAGCTCTCTGGGACGTTTATAAAACATAGCTGTTTTATTTGTAACAAATGTATTTCTTGACAAGTCAGTATTGATGATAAATTGGATGCAGGAGCTAAATTAGTCCATATTTCCTATATTTTTATTGCTCTCTCCAAACATCAGGCAACACTGGCCCAAACATTTTGAGAGGCTGTATCGGGGGAAATGGAGGGGTCATACAGTCATGCTACTTTAGCCCAAAGCATGAAGGAGGCTGATGGGAATTACCTTCTGGGGCATTCGCCCATGAACTTTAATGGTGGCCGAGCTGAAACTGTGAGCTGTTGAGGGAGCTTTATTAATCTTTTGAAGATCGTCAAGAGAACTGAAAGATCCAGATTCATCGCCTAGGGAGCATGAACGTCGGGAATGAGGCTCGTTAATTGCAACGTATTTTAATCATTCATCCACGAACACTTTCCCTTGTCTTTGTATTTGGGCCTCTAATTATGGTAAGATCGTGAAGCTAATTGAAAGTGTAACTGTAAATGGAGCTAATGGTAGGGAAAGGCTTGTTAATAATTTCTGCCCTGTGTGCGTCAAAAGTCGAGTGTGGAGGTGAGAGGAAGAGGCGAAGAGAAAGGGAGAAGAGGTGATGAACAGGCAATCCAGTGAGCTAAGACTGGAAATGAGTCAGAAAGAAAGAAAGAAGGTGGAGAGAAACGGAGGAATAAACAGTAAAGAAAGGAGTAAAATCCACTGAGGAGTCTGTTTATCCTCCTCCAGCAGGAACACTGCTTTTCCTCTGTGCTCCATTTACCACATTAGTAACAGCTAATTGCACACTACTGAATATATTAGACTAACTAATAACCAAGAAGACCACTGTGGTCTGAGTGTGTGTGTGTGTGTGTGACCTGAGGCACTGTGTAGAACTCATTGGAGGTTTGAGTTGACCACTTTATTCCAACAAGCCTTTTGGGGACCATTCTGTCTAAGCTTCCCCAGCTGAGAACTGGAAGTGTTAGCATTGCCTGGATTAGTATGTGTGCACACGCGCACGTGCACCTGCGCAATGACAGAACGGGTCATTTGGGAAATATTTCCAGTTTAGTTCCTCCCGTTGGGGCACGAACACAGAAACGCACTGACTATGAAATGAGGCTGCAATAACTACATGTGGTGAGGAGGTGCATGGTGTGTGTGTGTGTGAGAGAGAGAGAGAGAAAGAGTTAGTGCATACCAGAGTCCTGAGCCAGCATTCTTCACAATGGACGTGCCAGCACTGGATGGAGGTGAGCGGCATTGTGTAGGAGTCCTACAAACAGAAAAAGAAAGAAAGGAAAGAACAGATTACTCCAACTGCATAGGCACACACACACACTCACACACACACACATGCCAGTGAGCAACAACCAGAACAACACTGCACATTTCCTGACCAACCAACATCATCAAACCACTAACCAGCAAACGACACAGCCAGCAGCCACAGAACCACTGAGCAAGGCAGCGTGGGTTGGGGGGGAGGGCAATGAACCGGCAACCTGCATGTCAGACACACGGATACGACATGGGGCAGGCAACAAACAGAAACAGAGGGGAGCAAGCAGAGGAAGAGATGAGGGAGAAAGCCATGAGTGGACCCATCCTGATGGGCGCTCCTCTCTTTTCCTCTCGAAAAGAACGGAGAGATGGAGGACGGGGAGGGAGGAGGAGGGGCCCCCCCCCCCCCTCCCACCAAAAAAAGAGGGGGGGGGGGGGGGGGGGGGGGGGGGGGGGGGGGGGGGGGGGGGGGGGGGGGGGGGGGGGGGAGTGCCTTACCCTCCGTAGGGGCTGTGGGAGGAGCCTCTTTATGCCGCTGCCGTAGCCACCAATCACAAGGCCCCTGTACAGGCAGTACAGGCCGAGGGGGAGGGACTTAGGCTGCCGCTCTCCGACCTCACTGGCCAGTGGCCGGGGCCCTGGCCACGCCCCTAGGCTCTTGATCTCTGCACCTAACTGGATAGCAGGCTTCCTCTGCGGAAGGGGAGGGGTGGGAAGAGGAGAGGGGAGGTGGGGGGCGAAAGGGCGAAAGGTGGCAGCTGATCACAGTGCCCGGGCTCGTACCGATCGCGCATACACGTGGTGCAACACGCACACACGTGTGGAGAACACACACTAAACCACTCACACAGGTATAAGAGCGTACACCAGGGACAGCCAGGCAAACGAGTTTCGGATGATGCACGGACACAGAGCACTTACACTTTGTGTGCTTATGACTAAAGTCTGACTCGCTGTAGTAATCGTCACATCAGCTCACAGTTTGAAAGACTTTGAGGCGCAGGTAACTGCAGGTAACATCTATGTGCCTTAACAGAAGTTGTGTCAACTGTTCTACTTTGATTGAGAAAATATTTCACTATTTTTGCAACCTGGACACTTACTGAAATTACCAATAATAATAATACATTTGTATAATTAATTAAGGTCTGCTACAACTTTTTCTTTTTTGAAAAGAAAACTAATTTTAATCATAATTTTATTTGAATCATTATTTTTCCTGCTTTTCCTTTGGAATAATTCTCTTATAATTTTTATTTATTTAAAAATAATCACATTATATACATATAATATCGACATTTATTGAATATGAACATGAAATATTTTGATATGTTTGCTGTGTGTGTACATCTTACGTTATTATTAAGGAATCATTTCTCACGTCTCAACAAGACAAACATGAACGACCTGTCTATAAATGACCAGCAGATGGGGGTAGATGTCCACTGGCAGACTGGAGCGCAGCACCCAACTCACTCCACAGGAAGGAGAGGACAACTTGAGATTTCAGCAGGAGAGCACTTGTTTGCTTCTCACATTCAAGTTCAAGTTATGATCCATAACAACAGCCTGACAGGTCACCTGCTAAAGCCCGGACGGCAGCGCACAGTGTGATCTGCTCTGGGTATTTAGGGTGCAGTGGAAACCTTTGGCTTCTCTGACACTTGCTAGCGAGAGTAATCGGATGACTTTAAGATCGGACGCACGGCGACAGGGACGGAGTGCAGTGACAGGTTAAAAGACAGACAGAGACAGATTGGACGCCTCGTGCGCCTGAGTGTGTTCGCGGGAGACGTGGGACAGTGACAGATGAGCAGAGAGGAGCCTCGTGTCTACGGGGCAGTGAGTGATCGATCGCCGTGTCTTGCCCTCTGTGTCACCTCAGGCACCCGGCGACCTTTAGGAAGCGCAGGCGTCGGTAATTACCCACTTCCCTCAGACACACACACACAAGCACAGGATGCCGACGCTGCACTGTCCACAGAGCTGAAGGATGACAGGATGGGTCCCTGACACAAAGTGGGGAAAGCAGGCACGGATGTGGAGGGAGGGGTGTAGGTTCAGTCACACCTCAAGCATCTGATGAACACAAATATTGACGACGCCGCTTGTTGTGCCTGATATTGTCGAGGAACGACATGCGGCTCATATCATTGATCTGCGAGCCCAATCAATCAGCTCCAAGCCGCGAGGCACAGGAGCGTTTCACTTTACAACGTTGCGCTGCCTCCTCCATTTTATGACCGAGTGTGTGTCCGAGTTTGTGCAGCGTTGACCTGTTACTGGCCCCTGCACAGTCATGGAGATGATGTATTAAATGAACGGAGGACAGATTCCCATTTTTCATCTGAAGCTTTTCAGATGTTCCGAGTGAAGTGATCAGCACTGGAAACCAGTCGGCCGGCGGACAACCCCGTCAACCTTCAAAGCCATGCAAGAGCAAGAAGCGCCACGAAAGCACAACACTGACACGACACCAGCAGCACTCGCACGGTGGAGAAGGCAACTGACACATCGAGAAACTAAAGGAATGACATGCAGACGTATCCAGCAGACGTCAGGATACACCAACCAACCAAGATTTGAAATCTGGTCCTAGGCGAAAGCAACTGGATGGGTATGTTTTATGAACAGTATGTGAGTAAAGTGGGCAAAGGGCTGTAGAATTGACACCCAAGAGTGAGAAGTATGATGAACGATTACTTCCACTGACATTGACCCTATTCATGGATCATTCAGAAGAATCTGCATCTCCCTCAAAAAGCCCATATTTTTGACCTTAACCAATATCACCGTACTGTGATATTGTGAGGACTTGACCTTGCTATGTAAAGTGCAAGGAGGATACAGCCCCTGAATTGTGAATAGGGGGACGGAGACATCCTCCTTTGACAGGTTTCCCATCAGCGACCACACAGCAGAGATGAAGCTGCTGATACTCACCATGCAGATAAGACACTTGTATCGGTCTCCTCTCAGTATTTGCTTCTCCAGCTCTCGGATTCGAGCCTTCAGAGCCTCCATGGTGGTGGCCGCGGAGTCCTCCTCCGTTACCCTGGAGGAAGAACGAGAGGAACAGAGAAAGGTTTATTTCGGCGTCGCTTTGAAATGGCACGCCAGCAACTCCCGACGGGATCAAGTCAGGTTGAGCTAATTGAGTTGAAAAAAAAAAAAGTATTATTAATGCGTATGACCATATTCAGGTTAGGCTAATTAGAAAAGGGTGTTGTGGCTTAACAGTTGGATGGGGTTTGGAAAATAAAAAAAGACAGAATGGCCATTGGCTTTAGGAGGGGCTCGGCATGGATGGCGAGTGATGCGCTTACTGTGTGGTGTGACACACTCTTACTGAACTCCTCTATTTCTTTACCTTGAAAGTCTCCCATCGTCTCTTTTACCCCCTATTTGTAAGCCTGGCTAACCATAGCATAAAAGCCCTCTTGTGTTTTTCTGGTCTCTGTGTTTATGTTTTCCTATCAACCCTGATATCTATCTATCCCTCAAAATGTCTTTCCCTATCTCTCCTTTCATCTCCCTCTTCTCAAAGTCCTTCCCTCCCATATCCATCCGCTCTCATCGCTGTTCTGTCTGCATCCAAGCAGCCTCTGATTAATGTGTGGCATGATCGCAGAAAATGTGCATTTAACACTGTCCGACAGCATTTAACACTGTCCAATAGCATATGAACCAGCCATAAGTAAATCAATACAGCCGACGCACAGACCGCAGCCCTGCTGCTGCTGCTGATGATGATTTGGCGCGTGGAGACGAGGCCACACGAGCCAGCCAGTGTTTATTATAGCCATCCACTGGCTCTCAAGAAAGATTCAAGCAGTGTGTGTGTGTGTGTGTGTGTGCGCGCGCGTGTTAAAAGGAATGTGTGTGTTTATGGTGATGTGGTCATTTTGCAGCCTGATAGCTGGCTGATCTATGGTATTGATCTGAATGGGGAAGGACAAGCACAGAACGGGAAGGGAGGATGAGTGCAAAAGGGAATTATAAGTGGCTCTGTGTGTGTGTGTGTGTGTGTATGGCTTCATTTTCTGCATCCTCAAACAGCAGCGGCTACAGAGGAAATGAGACGAGGTTTGACATCCTAAATTCCCTCCCTAGAAGCAGGTTTTTGTCTCCATCTTTTGCTTAATGCAAAGAATTCACCATCCTGTGTCTGTAAAAACTGTGACTGCTTTACCCTCCCCTCTTATTGGTCCTGTGCTCGTAAAAAGCCATTTAGCCTTGATTAGCCTGCTTGCTTATAAAGCAGCTGCGGACTCTAGCCTGGATGGGACTGGTTAGGGGGTTGTCCCTCAAACAAGGCATTCTCCTTCATTTTATCAGGTCCAATAAACCCCTCCATCGCTAGCTCAACAAAAATCTTCCTATGGGTTCTCCTTCCATGTCTGAAAGAGCAGAGACAGAAAAAAAGTTTAACTCTAAATTACCCTAAAAGAAAAAAAAAAAAACAATAAAAATCTCCTCCTTTGCTTCCTACACTCCTCTCCGCGGCTATACTTTTTTATCTCTATGTTAAATATTCATTGAGTATGACTAATTTATAGAAAACCACATTTAAAAAGTTGTTTAAATGCACACTGCAGTAAAAGGACATGCTAATTTATCTCAACAGGGAAAGGGGGAGTGGAAGGAGGGACAAAGATTTAATGGAGGGCAGAGGCAGAGTGGGGAGGAAAGACAACTCTCTGGGGCTAAATGTGACACACAGAGATGAACAGCCTCTCAACCAGCAGGAGCCATAAGTAAAGATCCTTGAGTTTAAGGCCTTTATTCTATTTGTGTGCTTCACTGATTTAGGCTGGCTCAGGGGTTTGCAACCTTGGCAGTCCAGAGAGCCAAACTGTATCCAACTATGGAATCTAGGCTTATAAAACATTGCAAATGCTATCCCAGGGTCAAGAACTAGACAAGAACACTCTGAGCTGGCCAGACTGACTGATCATCTCGACAGATTAAACACAATGACACCATCGCCAGCCACACACTTTCTTCACGCATTCATCGGCGTCTTCCACATCTGTGTCGCCGTGGAGAATGTTTGTTTCGAGGGAGTTCGCAGAAACAGCGGACACTCCCACTTACACACGCACCTCCTCAGAGAACAGATGAACTGCCGAGTCTAAAAGAAACTGAAGTTGATGCTCCAGGGAGCTTTTTGAAAGCTAGACACATGTTTGTGGGAGAAAAAAGGTGAAATTGCAAGATGTTTTGATCTGAAGTCATCCCACCACTAAATAGAAGCTGGAAAGCCAGACAAAGACAGATAGAGCACCCTGCCCCCCCCCTCTATCCAGAGCTCTGGCCCCAGCATGTGTGGGGCTATTTCTCATTTCATTAGTGTGTGTGTTTGTAGCTGATGTCCCCTACCATCCATCTCCATCAGCCCTGTGTCTTAATCTACTGTCTTCCTATGTTTCTGCTTCACTCAGACTCCCCAGCTCAACACAGGGACAAACTGATGAAGACATTACACAACAATTAAACTGAAAAACATTTTATATGCCAGGTAGGAAAAATACATTCCTCACACGTGTGTGCTGTGAAAGTAGCGGCGGTAAATCTCTTCAGAGCATCGTTCTCTGCTGCACCCCGTTAACCGAGGCCTTAACTAGACTGACACACCATGATAAAACATTTAAGTCACTATTGATTTCCCCTGCCTCAGACCGATGTGTGTGTATCTGTGTGTGTGTGGGGGGGGGTCTCAGATGGCAAAGGAAAAGGGGGGATCTTGTAAGTGCCTGAGAAAAATTGAGACAGAGAAGTGGAAGAAAAGCTAAATTAGAAAGAGAGAGAAAGGAGAATGAAAGAGATGTAGCTTAGAGACAGGAAAGCATAGAGAGGAGGAGAGAAGGAAAAGAAAGAGACGGAGACTGGGCAGTGTGTGTTGGGGGATAAGAAATCTAGCTTCATCACTTCCAAATTGAGGACAGATTCAATTATTTGCAGAAACCACATGGAAATCTCTCCGCATTGTTCCAGCTGGAGCACCAAATTTGGCAGCAATCACATTGGCGGCATTGGAAGGGCCATTTATCTTGGATGGGAAAGAGCGTCTCAGGCATTGTATGTGTATACGTAAGCGCGCGCGCGTGTGTGTGTGTGAGCTCATTTATCTTGAAGGGGAATGAGCAGGGGAACGAGGACACCCCGGGAGGCGACCAGATCATTACCCATCTGGGATCAGAGAGAGAGCAGAGAGAGAGAGATTTCACTAACGCTGCCCTGTGCAAAGCTACACACGCACACACACACACACGCACACACACGCATCACTGTAACGAAAGGAGACAAATCTCATTTTCATTTGGGGAGCGAGGGGGGACAGAAGCTCCACAAATATGGGCATTTAAAGCGGGTGCAGAGGAGTAAGGCATGGAATTGTTTCAGCCAGCTGACTGCTTGTTCCAGTGCAATCATTCAGCATCTAGTTGGCTCGTTTTTAAATGGATACTTAGATTAAGGCCTGTTCTTCTCCAGGTGGCCACTAAGACCTCGACTACAACATCCTGCTCCAGCATCTATGCGCATCCAGGACACAGAATAAGTCTGAGTGTCTGAGGAGAGACATATTTATAATGCGAAAGTGTGAGTGTGACTGACGACTTCATATTCAGGTGTTGAAAGATAAAAAGATGTGACTGTGAAGCATGAAGCACAAACTCACTGGTTTGGTCTGGCGATCCAGTCTGCAGCTGCCTGACCACTGTCCCTCACATGGACCACTCTACTTCTCTCACACACACACACACACACACACACACACACACACACACACACACACACACACACACACACACACACACACACACACACACACACACACACACACACACGTACACACACACGTACACACACACGTACTTGCAGGTCTGTGTCTGATCAATACACTCCAAGCTGCTCTGCTGCTGCTTTGCCGCACCCCTATGTCCTCTGCTGATATGTCATATATGAAACACAACCACGTAGAGCTGACTGATTCATTTAAATGAAACATTTATCTCTATCTCTATGCTGAAGGAAGATGTGTAATGTCAAGCTACGCCTGTTCAGTGGTGTGTGTATTTTTGGGAACCTACTTTTCGATCTCGCTGTTTTTACAGGTGCGCGGGGCGCAGGAGGAAGAGGTGGAGGATGAAGGGGCGCTGGGGTCTGTCTTGCTGCTCTCTCCATTGCTTGTTGACGGCATCTCTGTGGAAATACACAGAGGCAATGTGATTAGTAAATACCTGCAAATGATGATAATCTGAATAAGACCTGGAACGACAACTTCTGATCGCAAAACCCATATACATTCATTTAAAAAGGGGGACAGAGTTAACCAAATAATGGGACCTAACTTTTAACAAGTTTATAAAAGTATAATACATTTGATTTGTCACATGAAGTGTTGGTTGTTAATCTCTCGTTTTAACTTACCATCACTGGCCCATTTGGAGAACTCAGGCGTTATTCTATTGGAAGGCATCCCACCACTGCAACATAAGAGGTTGGTATGAGCGAGACCATGACAATACATCCATACTAAAACAGAAATACAACTGGAATGACTGCCTCACCAGTCAAATGATGGACAGAAACATAATCAGGATCCTAAATTAGAATTTCTTAAAACAACTGGCCTTAAAAAATGTTTTTATTCTCATAATTTAACTATTGAACATTTAAACTTTTGAACCAAGTTCTGTGTGTACTGCTGGACTCTGACCCAAAGAATAGAATGGATATTGGCTTGTGTGATTGTAGTTGGGCCTTCATACTTGAGCACAGCTCCCCGTAGCGCCTCCCTCTCTCTGGCCTCCCCTTGGTCCTCTCCAGCTCCAGAGCAGGGGATGATGTCGGCCTCGGTGTACTGTGCTTTGCCGTACTCCAAGGTGTCGTCTCCGTCCACGTCCAGGTCGGCGTCGCTGTCCGCCGCGCTTTCCTTTATGTTACACGTGGCAAAGCCCGTTCCTGCAGAAAAGATGAAGGCAACGTTCAGCATGGCTTGCGTTCCAAAAGTGCAAAGTAAGACTAGGATTCAGAACGCTGAGCAGGATTTTAATCAACTGGAGCAAAAATGTAAATACACATAATCTAATACAGCTCAGGCTTATTTATTTCATGGTCAGAAGCTTTGGCTAAATTGGAAATGTAATTAAAAACAAAACAATAGGTGAAACTAAATATGTCTCTGTAGGACAATATAGATTTTTAACAGTGGGACATTTAGTGAGGGAAAAAGACTCGCTCTCGAAAGACGTGGGGGGTGATGACGACTGTCACCTCACCCATCAATCACAGAGAGGGGGAGAGGAAAATAGATAAATCTAGTGATGAATGCTCAGACAAACCCTCACCGCTGCCTGACCAGTGCCTTCAGCTCCATTTAGCCACAGAGCTGACTCTGACTGAGTCTGTGTGTGTGTGTGTGTGTGTGTGTGTGTGTGTGTGTGTGTCCCCGTCACTTAAAGGTTTCTCCTCAGTGTTTGTTTGAGGCTGTCTGTCCCTCTGTCACTTAGGCCCTGTCTCACCAAACCACTGAAGGTGTGTGTGTGTGTGTGAGAGAGAGAGTCTGTCTACCTGTCACTTACACCATGTCTGTCTACCAGGCAAAGGTAGGTGTGTGTCACTTACACCCCGATGGTTAAAGCACTTGAAGGTAGGGTGGGTTGGGGTGTGTGTGTGTGTGTGTGTGTTACTTAAGATGCAACAGTGAAGGTGTCTGAGTGTGTCTGCCACTGACAAGCCTGACAGCCATCTTATTTACACCTATCCCAATTTCTACAGGCTTTCAGCTGGACCACCGTGTGTGTGTGTGTGTGTGTGTGTGTGTGAGACAGAGTTGACAGCCATCTTATTTAACCCTCTGTCCCAGTGAGCGTGCGTCCTGATACTTCCTATAACAGTTGGTCTCAGTGCACTGCTGTGTCTCTGTAGTGTCTTAGTCAAAGTGCAAATCAGCTGCTAGAAGTCGTCTCTCCTGGGATTTAAACATCGTCTGCTGCTTCTCGTCCCAGCGAACTCTGTTAATCATTCCACCCTAACTCTGGGAAGGAATAAAACATGAGCGGGGGGGAGAAGAAGGAACGGGAGCACGGAACGACTGAAAGCTGCTGTGATAAAACGCGCCACCAATGCTGAGACATTTTACGACGAGCCCATGGTTTTTAGTGATCAAATAAAAAGGACCTTTTAACTTTTATTTGGTCTCTGTGGCAGCGGGGAACATATGGGAACAATGGCCGCACAGTGTAAATCTAGCTGCCTGCTGACTTCGCTCAGCTACCGAGGCTGAAGGTTTGCAGAGCTTGGCAGAAGGCACATGTTACGTTAAGCAAGAAAAGTGCTGACACGATGAAACATCTGGACTTCTGGAGTCCCCCCCCCCCACCTGTTTACCAGCAAACACTGTGTTCAGTGTCCTGTTTGTAATGTTTAAACTATTATCTAAATGCTAATTTTAGAAATTAAATCTTAATAGTGTTTTGAAAGTGTTTAATTGTACCATTTGATGTTTTCATGACTCTACAATGGGTTACGTTAAGCAAGAAAAGTGCTGACACGATGAAACATCTGGACTTCTGGAGTCCCCCCCCCCCACCTGTTTACCAGCAAACACTGTGTTCAGTGTCCTGTTTGTAATGTTTAAACTATTATCTAAATGCTAATTTTAGAAATTAAATCTTAATGGTGTTTTGAAAGTGTTTAATTGTACCATTTGATGTTTTCATGACTCTACAATGGGCACTTGAAATTACGATATACTGACGGAGCAGGTCCTCTCTATTGAGGCCGCCATGTTTTTAACGTAAGTCCAGACTGGACGAACTTAAAACCTTTTGAGATTTTGACAACTAAAGGTATCACAGGTTCTCCTTCATGTTTGGAAGGGGAGGGTGAGGAGAGGGGCATTCACATCCCACCACTAGATGTCGCTAAATTCCACACATTGGACCTTTAAACACTCTAAAGAATTTTTATACTTGATTCCACGGATTTGATTAGCTTTTGTGGTCAAATGCAAACAATGCAAAATTTAAATCTAGCTGAATTTAGGAAACACACAATATTCTCCTGAATCGTATTTCAGGTATTCATTTCCAATTAAAAACCCATGTGAGCTTGCACATCCGTGGATTGCTCTTCCTTCACCAACCTGCATGGTGTTAAGAAAAATCCTTGAGGAAATGCTGTATAAAATATTAAGAAGTAAAACATAATAACCTTAGTAATTACTAATAAAAAACTGAAAAACATAATTGGAGCCCTGGCCCTCTATAAACACAACTGTTAATGCTTAAAAAATGGATTTCATATGGCCTGTGTGTGTGTGTGTGTGTGTGTCCCGCTCACTGTGATTATACATGTGCATGGCCTGTTTGCTGTGTGTGTGTTCACAGTGCTTTTACCTGTCCCTCTAAGCAGTCTTGGCAGGCCAATCTAATCTGGCTAGGGGAAGGTCAGCCCCACTCTAACTGCCTTTCACTCACATTATGCACCAACAACCCCCCTTCCCTTTCTTCCCCCTCACCTCTCTTCCTCTTCATTCCTCCTTTCCTCACCTCTATCTCCCGCCTGTGATGTATCATCCCCTTTATTCCTTCACATTTCCTCCGTTTACTGTCTCCCCACTCCTGCTCATCCTTGTGACTTTTTTTTCGTCTTTATTTCTTTTACACCAGCCTTTATCACGCAATTTCTCTTTATTCTTCCTTTCCTGCTCGGTGAACTGGTTCCTGCACACCTCCGCTCATCATCAGAACCAGATTCTGATCGTTGCTAACTCTGAAGATGCTAACAACACATTTGATTGTCTGTCCTCCATGACAGGAACGCATCTACATACGTGTCACCACCACAACGCAACAAGCACAGATGTAAAGAGACAGGCGCCATCAGAAGACTCATCTGGCTGACTGAGCTCAGATCAGTCCATCGACCGTCCTCGGCAACATAGTGTTACCATAGCAATTATCAGGACCCCCTGAGAAGGAGAGAGGAGGGGTGTCAAAGGTCTTCACACTATCTCGCTGCCATTTACAGGTCAGAGGCAGAGAGGGAGGGAGACGGGGAAAGGGACACAGACACAAAGAGATGAGACCGCCATCTTTGAAGTCCATTTACAAAGAGGAGATTTCTCCTCTTTTTCATTCCCTCTGGGCCATCTGAACTGCCAGTAATCCCCCTCTGCTCCTTCTCCTTCTCCTCTGTCTCTTAGGACGGCCTCATATCAAGCCCCAGGATCTGTTTGGATGTCTCTGTCTCTCTGGGGATACACTAACAGATAAAGTTTTCTGTTCCAAACTCCAATGACAGTTTGTGTTTCCAAGCTTGATGTTGATGCCACTGCTAAATTATCTTGAGTTAAAAAGAAAACACAAAAGAGAAGGACAACTAGAATAAACAGTCAGAAAACGATCAGGAAATGCTGAGGATGAAAAGATGATCTCGAGTCTCTCCAATTCTCCAAACCTTGGATTGTCACTCACTTCAGAAAAGACTTATCAACAAAAAACTTGATAAAAGAAACCAAAATTTTATTTTTTATATAAAATCATTTGAACGTCTCTTGTAAAGTAAAATGTAGTTAGCCTCCTGCTCATCAAAGACTCAGACAGTCGACTTGACGGTTGAAAAAAGCTCTGTCTGCTATGTGGCTCCTTTCAACCTGGCTAAGCTGGTGCGAGACACAGAAGTCCTCCCTCACAGAGTTAAATCACAAAACTGATCTCGTTCGATTTTTCCCCCCCCCCCCCCCCCCCCCGTCCTTTAAAGGCAGAGGGAAGGAGGCCCTCGCCTTTCTTCCCCCCAGTCTCAAAGAGAGGGAGGGATGGTGGCACTTCACAGAGGGAGAGGCCCTCTCTTCATCGCCAGCTGAGGAGACCCCCCCTGCAACATCTCTATATCCGTCTCGCCTGCCGGGAGCCTGCAGGATTCAGCGGCGTGTGTTAGAACCATTGAGGAGCTTGCAAGACAAAATCCACCTTCTGAGCCTTCTGCCGAGTGTGAGTGTGTGTGTGTGTGTGGTTGTGTGTTTCAAGTCACTCTCCCCAGGCCTCCACAGTTATCTGTGTCACATCACAAGGTGCCTTATTAGAGCACGGCAGAATGGTTCTGTGTCTGCTCGTTTAAGGGTGCGAGAGAGATGGACGGATGGAAGGAGCGCCAGGGAGATGGATGGACGGGTGGAGAGGCCACCTCCCGCCCGGCAAGCTCCTCTTTGGAGCGGTTTAGTTGAGATTTCAACATTGATCTGTCTTGTCTTGTCTCCTCTTTCTCTCTCTCTCTCTCTCTCTGGCTTGCAAAAGGGGGAAGAGAGGGAGGGAGGCAAGTGAGGCTCAGCATGTGTGTTTAACAACGGATCGAACATGGGAGAAGGGGAGGAGGAGGAGACAGGAAAGGAGGACCGATAAAAGCAAAGGCACGGCAAAAGGAGTGTGAGAGATCCTCTTTAGAGATGACAACAACTCTTTACCTCCATCTGTGCACAACCTGATGACTTTTCCTCTATCTTGTTTTCTCGGCAAACAACACAACTGCGGCTGCAGTGGGAAACAACTGTCCAAACACATAGTTTCCACTTGAATAAACGGAATGGGAGCGGTGCATACGTTTGACTCTTTGCTGTACGGTAACACTGAAAGCTCAGATTTATTCTTCCTTTATTGTTTTCATACGATTACAATCCAAACACATCCTCGCATACGTCACCGAACCAATTAAGCTACGATCAATTAAGCAATTTCAGAGTCTATTAAAAAATTAATCAACAAGTTTGACAGCAGTTAATCTTCTTACACCCTCTATACACATGGGACGCAGCGTGAGCAGCACATTAGCAGCCTCAGTGCTCCATCGTGTCGAGGCAGGATGTGTTCAAGTACCATATTCAGTGTCGTAACTGCGCTTTGCTTGTGCTGTTTCCCAGATCTTAGAGTGACTTCGGTTCTATTTTCATGTTTGGCCAAAATCTAAACATACTCCAATTATTATTCAATATGACCACAAAAACAGCAGGTCTTCATATTAGAGAAACAATACCAAATTTCAGGCCGATAAATCAATTGACAAGGGATGCACCTCTTATGACAGTTTTATGTTTAAGCCTTTGAATATAATTTATTTTCCAAGGGACCAAAAATAATAGTTCTGCCAATGAGAAGAATTCGAGACTGATATATAGTCTCATATATTGAAATCACAAGTTGGAGACGAGACGGCAGTGACAGGCAGAGACATGGAGCCAAGAGGGAGGCACCGAGGGGGGGGTGGTGTCACAGAGCAACAACTGTGCTCCCCAGTGACCAGCTCTCCCATCCACTTCTATAATTGCATTCCCGGACTCACACACACATACACACAGCGGTGGCCAGTGGGTCAATTGCCCAGCTAAATGTGTTTTCCTTCCACTAGCTAAGAGGGTTGCATGGGCCGAGCCAGGCTGAGCTGAGCTGACCCCGGGCCAAGCCGCTCTGCCACCAGACCGCAGGCACCATTACGGCTCCCTGGTCAACACTGGTCCCACAGAACTAACAGTGCTTCACGCTGGACAGGAAGAGAGGGAATGATCGATGAGCAAAGAAAGTAAGACGGAGACGGGAAGACAGAGGAAGAGGAAGGAGGGAACAAACAGGGAGGAGGGCCGACTGTCTGCACTACTGTGACTGGACTTGACCACCGGCCGTGACACATCAATCAGGTATCTAACAAGCAGACAACTAGTGTGTGTGTGTGTGTGTTTGTACACCTACCCCTGAAGCCTCCTTCCAGCAAAGCCGTAGCTCTGATCCTCTTCTGCCCCGCCCACTCGTACTCCTCGAAGCCCCGCCCATTCTCTCCATCCATGTCTGCGGAGTCATCGTCGCACAACGCGCCCTCACGCTGGCACACAAACACACACGAGGGCACATTAATCACAGCACACACTTGAGGCAAACAAGAAAAGGCACCGCTCTTTAAACTACCCGGACTGTACCAAACCCCGTGGAGCTGCGTTCAGGATCTATTGTGAGCTGCTGATAATTGAGCCTAAGCCTTGGTGAAGTTTGTACACAAAATGTGAACTTCTTTTTACTGAAAACCTAACGGGCAATACAAAAAATTTAAAATCTGATACCTGCTCATAATGTAGGATAAACGCTTCAAAAATGAAGGGAGTATAGAAATATTCCAGTAAGTATAAATCAAGTACTTAATCATGCTTGTGGTATTTTCTTCATGGATTCCTATTACTGTTCTCAGTAAACCTTACAATAGACCTCAGCCAGTCAGGAGAAACTGGTCAGTGTGTGAATCTTGTGTTGTGAACACAGCTCCTGGGGTAGTTGGGGGGGGGGGGGTTGCGGGGGGGTGGGGGGGGGGGGGGGTTGCAGTACATGAACTACAGTATTCTCTACAGCTGGATTAACGGACAGCAGTCGTGAGGTTCAGGTGATACAGGTGGAGGAGAGATTAGTTGTGAGGACTGTGGGTCGACTGTCTAACCCCGGAGAGACAGACACTAAGGAAAGACTCCTCTCAGCTTCGACAGGACTTCAACAGAGGTTTGTTTGGTCTACATCTACTACACACACGAGAGAGGGGACCGTTAGGCTCACGCAGGAGCAACATGCCAATGAATGTGATGCAGCCATGTCATATGGGAAAACCACAACGGTTTGAAGCTAAGGGCATTTAATTGCAGTTTGTGCAAAAATTGAGAAAGTAAAAAAAAAAAAAAACAAAAAGGATCCTTTCTGTTATTAAGCCTTGGATTCAATTCAATTCCATGGAGGAAACTAAAATATTTAGTATGTTCCCAATATGAATTAAATGAATCACTTTAATAATTGATGAGCAAATAAAACTAAATTTAAAATGTGTTCTAGACCTTTGAATTGAGCCAAGGACCTGTACACTTGACGGCTTCAGAATTTGAACGTTTCAAAAGTGAATGCCGCTGTTCTTCCAGCTATTCCCATGTGACGTGGGTGCAGCTGCCGCACACAGCACGTTCAGAGGTGGTCAGTATCTAGATGAACTACTGTCACTATTGGTTGGGCTCTCCACAACCGCAGAGGGGTGATCGTCTACAGGAAGTAAAGAGGTGACTGGTCAGCATCTACAGGAAAGGAAGGGTTGTCCGACTGGCGGAAGGCGGGGGGTTCAAAGGCCCGGATTTTACTACCTGGATGAGGCATTGTTCCACATGTCTACTCATCTCCTCCTCACTCCCAGCCAACGGGGCGCTGCACAGCGGACATACCTGGCCCCCCTCCTCAGGCTTCCTCCTCTTCATCTTCCCTATACGAGCTGGGGACGGGAGGAGACAGAGAAGAGTCAAGTCACGTCGTAATAATATTTGTTTCAAGGCACAGGATATGATCTCAAGGCTGGAGGAATATTAATGTCACATTAAAGAGTTCACTGAATATAACACAACTCAAACACGGGGGCCTCTGTTCTCAATCCTGACCAGCATATGAGAGCCGACAAAGAATGACTCCTCCTCACACTGACACAGATTACTCATCTTTCTCCTCCCTCCCTCCCTCCGTCATGTCACAGCTCCCACCCACCCATACCCATAGCCACACATTTAATTAGAAATTTAACAGAGCAGAACAGCCGTCATTGCGCCCCGAGTCTCTGTCGTTTTTTCTTAACTGCAAATGGTGCGAGGGGACATTAATTTTTAGCTGGCTGGAAAAGCAGAAGAGGCCAAGAGGGACCGTGGCGGAGGGATGGAGGGGGACGAGGAGGAAGGAGGAGGATAAAAGCTGGAGGGAGAGAGTCTGACGCCGTCCCCTGACGCTAATCGAGGGGAGCGTTGTTAAATACAGAGGGGAGGGGGCTGCTAATTAGGTCCGGCTGAGATCTCTGGCCCCCTCAGCTCTTATACCCCACAAGAGAATTATTCCTGGTTCCACATGAGGGACAGTAACGGAGGGCAAGGTTTAAAGACTTCTTCTTGTCGTGGACTCGGACTAAAGCAAGTTATGTGATTGTTGCATCAAAACTGAAAAAAATACTACAAGCCAGTACTTGCTTGACACCATCATAGGACCTTAATTGTGGGTGGAGTTAAGATCCCGGTTCAACCATGTGAAAAGAATACAGTTCTGACACGCGGATCAAAAAAAAAAAAAACTTCAATCACACTTTAAAAAAAAAGAGATTTGCAATCGGAGAACAGATGGTGTTGACGGGGAAGCTGAGGAGCTCTGTTCCTCTGTTATAATATTCAATATAGTGATAGATCCCTTTCATGTTAATCTTACACACTCAACCTTTCAAAGTTGATTTGTTTGACATGTCCTCACAATATGGATGGCATTTACACAGGACTTTATCCGTCTTGATGACAACTCAAAGTACTTTATAGTAGTTCTGCGTTCTCACAAACATTCAGTGAGTGCAGCACTTTTCTAAATTTGAGGTATTTTGACCACAGACACACACTTGTGTAAACACAACAGAATGTGCTCTTTTTTCAGGTAGAAACATGCTGATTCATGCTGTATTCAAAGTTGTTATCATTGTGTTATATTAGCTTCACTGGATCACTTTACACTCATGACGGGTTCTTCTTTCACACAATTTAACAAATAAAATGAATGAATAAACAAATGAAAATACCCTCAGACTGTGGTGATGGCAGATTTACTTCAAACACTGAACTAACCACATCATATAATGGTTACACAGGAGAGGGTGGAATTAGAAAAAAAAAGAGATGACAGGAAGTTCAACAAGCATTAAAAATGAAGGGGACAGACATACTGACAGCGTGTTCACAATACATGTTATAACCAGAATTATCTGTGGATTGTTTAGTGCTACTGTTCTTATTCAGAATGATAAAGATGAAATAATCTACTGGGACACCAGGGGTCATCACATGACATCAGTGAGGGACGACTGACAGTGATACACACACTTAACAGGCAATTAACTAGTATAACATGTGAGTGTCAACAGTGATGTCGTGTTTCCAGGTTATTGTCACGTTAGGGTTAATCTGAACTGCTGTTAATTCACTGTTATGTAATTGTTTAGTTACTTTAAAGCACTTTGTAACTCTGCTTGTGAAAGGTGCTACTAATCCTCCTCAGTATGTGAATGGGGGCAGGTGGGGGAGCAGCAGATGTCAAAAACTTAAAATAAAACCAGCCACATGACATGAACCCAGTCCACAGTGGTCCCGGGCGTCCCACAGCAGACGGGTCGTGTGTGTGCACCTACCATTCAATCTTGTTTGCCTGTTTGCACGGACTCGTAAAAACGTCTGTGAGCAGAGAGGGAGAGAACAAAGATGGAGGAGACAGCCGTTAGACACCGAGCAAACATCACAACGCGTCGACACGGGGCGAAGCGGGGTTTTCACGGGGGGATGGCCGTGGATGCTGAGGCTGTGCGCGGAGGCGGCGAGTCGCCGTGAACCCGGCGGAACCTACATCTCTGTTGTTTTGCACCTCTTCCATGTCACTCGGCTTCCCGCCACTGTTGCTCCTCTCAGCCGCTGAACTCGGCGCAGCACCGCGCCGCCGCGCCCGCACCGGCACTGAACATCACCGCGGACTGGACCTCGCGTCTGTTATTACACGCGGATGGGGAAGGATTGAAAGTGGCGCCCGCGTCGGCAGGAACTTCTGGCCACCGGCGCCATGTTGGCTTGTTGTGGTCACGTGACGCGCTGGAGACGGAAGTGGGGGAGACGCCGCGTGTTGTTTCGGCTGTCGGCCGCTAGGGGGAGGCAGGAACTTTTCAGAGAGGGAGAGGAAACTGTTTCCTGCTTTTTCTTTTCTTTTCCCCTTTAGATTGATGTCTGTAAATTTGACTTCATATATGTATTTTATAATATTTTTCAAAATTACTGAGCTTTTGTTGATTGATGTTGTTTTCATCTCTGTCTGTAATAATGTTTTAAAAACAAGTACAATACACAACTATTCTAATATTTCTCCAAATACTGCTGTTCATACAAAATAATAAAGAATATAATGACATTTTGAGGTAAGTTTGTATACTTTTTTATCCTTTAAGATACATTTTTATGGTGGTTCCAGTATTTACACATTTCTCTCTTAATCATTTTTTGTGTGTAGCTGCTGCTACTAATCTGCTACTAAACTAAGTGTCTTATTATGAGAAAAAGGTATTAAGAGCAAAATTAAAGTATCAAAAGTACATTCCTACTGCAAAATACTCTCCACATAAAGTTTGGCCTCCCTTCAAAGTGCCAAAGTTAATTCTGGCAAGTTGTGAGACATTAATGGAGAAAATAACCAAAGTTATGCTACAAAAGTGTGCTTTCATATTCTGGACTCTCGGGAAGTTTTTGGCTCTCAGATGTGATGAGAGGTCCCAACTATATACTGCCTGTTATAAGGGGTCATAAGCCAAAAAGAGTCGGAGCTAAAGGTCTAATTTTACCACAGTGGGATTTATGTAAAATCTGCAGACGCTATCAAACACAGCAGTTAAATAAATGTAGAGGTTCCACCAATGTGTGATGTACAGTTAAATTAGACATATTTGAATAAGTGAATCTGTAACATTTTGGGTCTGGGATGGTTCAGGATGCCTGGGGTAAACTCCTTGCATCATTAAAACTAATGGCCGAACCATTAAAATGTAGCATTATGAAATAAATGAGGTGAGGTCAGATTTTTTTTTAGCTCCTGTGTATGTGCTGACTCAAACTACCTTCAGGCGCAGTTATGGACGCCCTCTCTTTTCCTCAGCAGCGGTGAGTAGGCAGCGCTTCACTCCTCTCACCCTCGGCCTGTCGTCCATCACAAGGCCTCCTCCTCCTCCTCCTGCCCCGGCCCTCCATTCAGCTCCTCACACCTTCCCTACCTATCACTTTCGTTCCTCAGCTCGCTCGCAGCGCCACGACTACCGTATCATTATGATGCACTCACTGAAACGCAGCAGACGGATCCAGGGTTTTTTTTTGAGGAAGGGAAGAGGTGGCGAGGTGAGGACCACTGAGACGGGCCTGACAGGTGGAGAGGAGGCGATGAAGTCGACCATTATGCTTCATCTTCAGGGTGGTAGAAAGAGTCACCATTGACTTAATCATTTGTATAATATAAGGTGATTTCAGCAGTTTCACTTAATGAGAAAATCTACTTTACCGCTATAAGGTCTTTATGAGCTGTGTCATCCCGAACGTATGGATGTAACATCGGCATGGACTTAATAGTTCTTATTTTATGGTGCAAGGGGGGGACCCACTTAACCCGGAGATACATCATGGCCAGAAGAATTACCCGAACAAACTTTGATGAATATGAGAGATAAAAGCAATTGCAGAGGGAATTTAAAGACGGCTGAGATTTAAGGGGGGTTGGACTGCCGGTCAGCTGAACTGCTGAAAGGGCGTAAAAACCAAAATCCACCACCATCATCATTCGCTACGCTCGTAAACATCCATCATTATTAGACAATTTCACAGTTTGATGGAGGTCTCGTTATTTGCTCTTGAGCTGCTGAAATACTGTTCACTGACGTTTTCAATTTGCATCAAACATCAAATCGAAGAAAATAAGAATATTGAGGGATAAGAATAATAATAATCATCATCATCATCATCATCATCATCATCATCATCATCTGGTCATCTGTTGACACAAATGATATCTTGTGGTATATAGTGGTATATACTCACTGTACATGTACACAGTAAGCTTTTCACTTTCCACAACCTGAACATTTTGAGTAATTTAGCATTGCATAAGTATTGATTCTAATGAGTGTGTGTGTGTGTGTGTGACAGTGAGTGTGACCTGGTATCTGTCGGAGTGGTGGGCGTCTTCAGAGGACAGAGGCGAGACCACGGGAGACTCTCCCTCACGCTTGATGTGCACAGACAACAGCATCGACTACAGTGGGAGAGAGAGAGAGAGAGGGTGGGGGGGGGAGAAATATTATTGTCTTGTATTCTTGTCATTTCATTGTCACTGGAGCAATGATTGCACCTACACCTGTTCCCACAGAACGGATTCAGATCTCAAAGACAAAAGGAGACATTTAGGAAAGACAGCCTCATACTGCAATCATTTGTACAGGTGAACATGTCCCCAAGGTTTAAATGATAATTTCTAAGTCCATACAAGCTCAGGGCTCTGAGGAATCAAGGCTAAACGCAATAAGGAGAACCCTGACTCATATGGTTGGAACCTGAAAAACTTATGCTCTTCCTGAAGCTAAAGTTATGAAGAGATTGTAAAATGTTAAAAATAATTGCAACCAAATTGCAGGACAACTTTGATGTTTGTTGAAAGTGAACAAAGTCAGTGACAAGAACATATTAAATTGTTGAAATGTAGGGTTTATTTATCCATTACAACAAGTACCTCACTTAGAAAATCAAAAGAGGAACGAGGAATCTTTACCCTTGGACTTCTTGGAGAGTTTATTGCCACAGATGCTGAGAGCGACACGTCATTGATGATGACTGTAACCTGCCTGACTTTGTCTATAAAATCCCTTCCACTGATTAGACCTAATCTTTATGGGACATTAAGAGGAGTTAGGAGGAAGAACGAGAGATTGAAGAAAGAAAAAGTGGAGGCAGGAGATGAGGAGGGAGGAGGAGAGAAGGGTAAACATCTGAAAAAGGAGGAGCGCAACTCTCTGACATTACGGGGACACTGCCTGTCCATAAATCTGTCTCCTGGCTGGCACGGTCTCTGAGTCTCCGTCTCTCCAGCACAATATAAAACCACATCAGCTTCTAACCCACTCTGTGACAACGACAATCCAGGGATCTCCTCAAGTGGACGAGGAGCGAGCAGGAGAAAAAAAAAAAGAGAGAGAGAACCGGTGGAGAAATGAGACGCAGTATCATTTTTTTTTTTACAAGGCTTAGCCCTGACAGAGTGTGTGTGTGTGTGCCCGTGCTGCCGCTTTTTTTTTTTTTTTTTTTTTTTTAACAAGGCAGCTATGAAATATTTGTATTTACAGTCGTCTCCTATTAATCAAGTGGAAAGGGGCAGAGCAGAGGCTTAAGTGCTCGACAGCAGTAATCTAATAATAATATGTGAGAAATGACCAACCTCCAGTGCTGCCACAGTAAATTGGACATTATGCACGGTGCTTTTATGCCTGTGTGTGTGTGTGTGTGTGTGTGTGTGTGTGGTCTCTCCTTTCCTCTTTTACACTGGTTTAAAAAGGTCAGGAATCATTTACCTGAGGGCATCTGGGAATATGCTTAAGTTTTCCCATTAGAATATGACATTTAACGGTACCACCACGTTATCAATGAAGGTCGTCCATTGAAATTTTTGGTCTTTTAAACCAACCAATTGAATCATCGGGCTGTGGAATAGTTGTGTTCGGGTGACACTAAGCTGTTTAGTGAACCTGCATGGGAAACAAGAAACCTGTGTGTTGATTGTCAAAACCAATGAGGAAGAGAAAAACTCTCTCTCTGACATGTATCCGAGGGGCAACAAACGTCTCATGTTTCTCCTCTAACCCAGATCACCTTCACCTCGCAAGTGGGCCTAACACCCCGTAAGTAGGTGCTCGGGGTTAATCTTCTGCCTTATAGGGTTGGGCGGTGCACACTGGGGGGGGTGGCAGCAGCGGGCCCCCGTGCTTCAGACTGACCCTCTTCATTCTACGGGCCCCGCCGCTGAATGCTAAACAACAGTGGTCGAGATGCACAGTCACGGTCGGGAGGGAAGGCCGAGCGCTCACCCCTCAACCCCGGCTCCGTCTGCCTCTCTCAAGTGCAAGGCCACCCACCGCGCTGCCAGCACACGCTCTAAGCTGGGTCAGCACCCGCAGGTGTGTGGGAATGAAAATAGGAGCCCCTGCCTGATTCTACCAATCTCATGTTGCATTCATGTGCACGCTATGTGTATTTTCTGACTTTGGAGTAGGAAAGTAAAAACTACCGAGGCACCTAAAAACTGTCACTTCACTTCCTTCATTTTCCTGATGTCGGGTCCACTAGGTCCACTGGCCCGGCCAAGGACACGCTGCTGCTCCAGGTTGTGGATTTTATTTTCCATCTTCTTCCTTTTTTTTTTACTTTGTATTGATCACTACCATGGAAACAAACTCCTGCTTTGGACTTCAGCTCATTTAGATGGAGCCTGTCCACTGAAACGCTGCCGAATCACTGCGCTTGTAGCCTCGTCTGATAATGTCCACAGATATTCGTCAGGGGGTTACGCTATTTTTTTTAGGATGGGGATGAAAGGAGCCATGATGTTTATGAACAAGAATTTAACGTTTGTCAGAAAAGAAAAAGAAAGCCAAAGGAAAACAGAAAAAGAAATGAAGAAAAAAATAGGTAGTCTTGAATGGCGTGAAGTAAGTCTGATTACATCACTGACGTGTCCACACACTCAGCAGCTCCTCCAGTCCTCTGTAGTGAGACTGTGCCATTACATTGACTATGCAGAGAAGATGTGAGAGAGGTCTTATTCTCTTTTTAAAAAGGTCTCAGTCTGGTAGCTCGTGATGTGTTCAGATCAGTCAGTGGAGCCAGACACCAAAGGGGGATGGCACTTGATGGAATCATGAATCTGTCTTCCTTTCTACCTTCAGCCCGACACTCTCCGTCTTTTCTTCTTTCTCCTTCCTCTTCTGTTTCTCTGCATCTCTCTCTCTCTCTGTGTCTCTAATTGGTACAATCACAGTACAGTGCCTCCAGATCACTGGAGACTCCAGTGTGTGTGTGTGTGTGTGCGGAGCTACAGACACAGTCCTGTGGTTCAGCTGATTTACCCATAGCGCAACAGAGAGGACCAGTGGACACGTACTCTCATCAATGAAGTATTAGATTATTTAAAGTCTTCTTCCTATAATCACCACAGATTTGAAGGTTGTGGTTTTTAACTTTAACATATTGTTATTGAACTGGGGCTTGCATTCTTCATAGAGGTAGAGATCAAGAGAGACAGAGCGATGAAAGAAATGAAATTTCTGTCGGAAGGAAAACAAACAGCGATGCCTGAACTGACCTTCGGTGTTCCAGGAGTGGCTGCTCCGTCCTTGGGTGAAGGATTCTTACTGCTAGAGAGAACAACACAAAGTACAGTGTGGTTACTTCACTTTGTTTACTGTTCAGTTACATATTTGACACTTGAAGGCTAATGATCTGGAGAAATATGTTCCCGCCAACAAGCCAAGTTATTGGTGGATTTAAAAACCAATTCAAGTTAGTGTGTGTTTGGAAACACAAATAATGGAAAAATCAAATTACATTCACCACTGATCTCTGACAATTCTACATTCAGATTCTTTTCATTGTTCGTTCTCAGCTCATGTGTTGGTCTTTCACTGAGGTCACCCATTCTTCACTCTCTTTACCATCTCCCCTCTCCCTGTCTGTCGCCCCGACACAGACATTACATTTCTCCGGGCCCGTTGAAGTGTCGTGACAGGCTTGACGGTGACAAAACGAGACATGGTTGTCATGTTTGCTTTGAGACCCCGTTAACACTCCAGACCTCCACGGACACACACAGATTCAGCACGACCTCTAATCTGACAGCACGGTTGGGTGACATGAGGGATTTCCCTTTTCAATGGCCGGATGGGTGGATGATAAAATTAAGAAGCCTTATTTTTATGTCACTTATCTGGGAGGAGAATTTGTGGTGGTGAGCAAAACGGCACAAGAGCTTTCAAAGAAAAACAGTGCAGTAAAATATAATGATTCAAAGGAGAACATATATATATATATATATATATATATAATTGTCAACATTAATCAACCTAGTGCAAGTCCTTACTTCTCACCTTAATTAACCAAGGATTAAAAAAGCGGGAGCGATTGTCCACCAGGTTAGAAATCATTATTCAGCCTGTGGGAGCAGACATGTGCAGTTGTGTAATGTCTCCCGTTCCTCTGAAAGGAATTAGACGGAGAAAATAATCCTGATGATACCACCAAGGTCATATTGTCTTGACTCGGGGTTGGAATATGACAACACATTTATAACAGAAATCCTGCCTCAGAGACATTTCCCATAATGCATTATACAGTTTAATAGAATCTTTTCTCTGCTGCTCACTGCCAGAGCCAGAGGAGACCCTGCACACGTGGCTGTGGGTTTTAAATATCTGGGCATTTACCACATTTACAGAATGAGTCTGATGCAACGGGGATATTGCATGATGGGAAATGCAGGATCATCACATTCCATACAGCAGCAGGGCTTCAAATATAAGTATTCTTTCTCTAATCTCTCAATCTGATAGGAGTGCAAATACTGAATTGTTAGAGTGGCCCTTTAAAGGGCCATTGGAGCAGCAGACGGAGTGCCTCTGGCTCCTGCAGTGACATATATCTGAGTGAAATGGAGTCTGTGGTCTAGGTATGACTGCGATTTGATTAAATCTTCCAAATTTGATTGGAGCGTTCGTAAGTGGACATGAATCATGGACACATCCGCAGTGGATGTGGATGAAGTGAAGCTTCAGACACAAGACCACAACAATGCCATTGTGAAAGCATAGCAGCATATTATATGGAAACCAAAACACAGTGCTAATGTTGGGTAGGGTTAGCTTAATAATTATGATGTTTTGCCTGTCTGAAATCTAACATTAACTTTAAAACAAATTTAAACCGAATTTGCTCCCTGTCCCAGATCTGCTCTACAAATCCGTGGTTTCTTCTTTTGTGGAGGGTAAAGTTAATGGAAGGATGATGAATAGTTTGTGTGTAATCTTACTTACAAAAACAAATGGACAGAAGATAGATACGGTACATACGCTCCTATTAAATCTTACTAATAATGTTGTTTGTTTGTCGTCAGTCGTCATGGCTGCACTGATGCAACAGATTCTTTACTTTGTTCTGTGATTAATCAGCGCTGAGGAAGATGTGTGTTGTCAAACTGTGCAGTGTGTGCATGTACAGTGTATATATACACGTGTTTGCATGTGTCAGAAACCTTTGTTCAAGGTGAAAATGTGTCATTACTGTTTCTGGGCCCCATGTGTGTCTGTGGCTGTGCATATTCATTGTGCGTCTCCTGGTACTGAGTGTGTGTAACTGTGTGTGTGTGTGTGTGTGTGTGTGTGAAAGCTGAACAGCGGGCCTCACCTCCAACAACAAAGAGAATAAACATGGGTGACACAGTCAAGCTGCCGTGTAATGCAAGGGAAACACACACACACATACACACACACACACACACACACCTTTTCTATCTCGGTCTCTGTCATCTCTCCCTCCTTCTCCCTCCATCTCCCCTTTATTCATTACCTGGAACCTGTGCAGAGGCATCAACAATAACAGCCACCTCTACCTGCTTGTTGACAGTGTCAAACAGCGACAAGAGAAGGAGGGAGAGGCAGAGAGAGGAAGAGAGGGCGAGACAGGACAGCAGTCGCATGCCTGCCGCCACGATGGGAGATATCTCGGTCTCTGTCATCTCTCCCTCCTTCTCCCTCCATCTCCCCTTTATTCATTACCTGGAACCTGTGCAGAGGCATCAACAATAACAGCCACCTCTACCTGCTTGTTGACAGTGTCAAACAGCGACAAGAGAAGGAGGGAGAGGCAGAGAGAGGAAGAGAGGGCGAGACAGGACAGCAGTCGCATGCCTGCTGCCACGATGGGAGAAAATTGCCACCAATGACAGAGGGGAGTGATAGAGAGATGAAAGGAGAGTGAAAAGGTGGGGGGGGGGGGGGGGTGAAAAGGTGTGGGGGGGGGGTGGAAGCAGATGAAATGTGAGGTGAGAGAGATGTGGTGAGGGAGGCAGAGCAGGCGACATGAGGAGAGGGATCGAGCGAAGGGAAAGATGAAAGACGACAGAAAACGGAAGAGGGGGGAAAAAAAAAAAGGGAGGCAACGATGGGAGAGTCGGTGCGTCTGCCTCTCGCTGCAGCTTCACGCACGTCTGTTTGCCCGGTTGTATGAATTTTTGATGGGGTTACGGGACTGGAAATTCCAGCTGCCTGCGACTTCAAAGTGAGGAGGGGAATGTCGGAAATGAGCGGCAAGGCAAAGCGGAACAAAAAAAACACCGACGGAAAGGAGGAAGAGAAATGACGGGATGGATGAAGAGAGGAGACATGAAGCAGGTTTAAAATGTGTTGCAGTAATGAGGCATGTGGAAGGTTCTGTCCCACAGAACCTTCCTTCAGCTGTTTGGGCCTGTTAGACCTGTAACAGGAAGTGGTCACACAGAACAGACCCAAGGATCAGACAGTGGATATCGATGGGTATTCGGAAGCAACAGCCCTCCTGGTTAAAGCTGCATCGGGGCGAGGGAGAGACAATCTCTTCAGTGCGACTTTTGTGGAAGGGATGGAGGGAGGAATGCAGGGTCGGCGCTAACCTCAAGACACTGATTGCTTTTTGCCTTTTTGTGTTGGGAGGTGGGGGCCCCTCTGTGCAGGCAAATTGATTATGGAGGAGAAGGAGGAAGAGGAGGAGGAGGAGGAGGAGGAGTGGGGATATGAAGAGGAGGGGTGATGGGGTATGTAGATTACTTTGCCCCCATGAGCCACCTGACATGTACGGGGCATGATAGATTTCCATTTGCTCAAGTCAACTGTGTGTGTGTGTGTCCGTGTCCCTACATGAGAAGCTGTGGCCCATAAACAAGCGTCAGAGCTCGGCGTCACAAGAGAGGACAGGTTGGCAGTTGTAATCTGCACACACACACACACACACACACACACACACTTACAGGGAGAACGGAGGAGAAAAGTCAGGGAGAAGAAATAGAAAACAAACGCACACACACAGAGGGAGAACAGGCGGACACACGTTTTTCCCTCCAGGACACTGAAACATGCACACCTTCGTCTCCATACCCGCAGCTCTTTCATTCAGCAAGTGCTGGCCGTCATTAAAGGCAGATTTACTACAAATTGGACGAAATTCCCACTGTCACTTTCAATGATGGCTGCTACCATGCAGAGTGCCAGAGAGAGGGAGAGACAGTGTGTGTGTGTGTGTGTGTGTGTGTGTGAGACATAGAACAAGGCTACTTTTGTGAGAGAACAGACACACGCTCTGCTCATTTTATCTCCTGCTCGCATTCTGTCAAACGCGCCTGTGTTAGTAAAGGAACATTTCCCACAAAATATTGTTTTATCTATTGTGTGTCTCTTTCCTCGCTTGCCCTCTTGTGTGTGTGTGTGTGTGTGTGTGAAGGATGGGTTAATGGCGAGCAGCTAAATCAGCCAACCGTGACTTTGGCCACCATCTCATCTCACTGGGGATGACGCCGTTTCCTTAAATAACCATGCATGTAAGAGTGTGTGTGTGTGTGTGTGTGTGTGTGTGTGTGTATGCACATGGCTCTTGATCTTCCACAGCATCTCAGTACCACCAACGGAAGGGCAGACTACTAACCTTTATTAATTATTAAAGCCATATACAAATTACACACCTCACCATATCACACACTGATTAATGACTGGGCCTCCCCTCCACTCTTTTCTATTCAAGCTTGAAATTCTAATCTAAAGATCGCTTAACAGGACTCATGCCACAGTCTTCATCACCGATGAAGTTGGTCGAACAGTTTTTTGGGAACATCTGAATCATTGCAGTGACAACATAGACAACCCCACCCAGGGATGAAGGCCACGACACTTCATCACTTCAATTCTTCATCTCATTGAGATCTTTTGATTTTCTTTATTGTAAATTTTGTTGTTTGAGCTTGATTCGTTTTATTATTCAATCACTTTCTTGCTGAAAAGATTGTTTTCCAATGTCTCTCACAGCCTTTAATTAATAGAGTGCATTTTTTTAAATTGACATTGTATCGTAACTAAACAAGCACGGAATAATTGAAATAATTTCATTAATTATAACTTACATTGACCTTTACCTTTCACTACCGAAACCTAATCAATGATTCAAGACAAATTAAAACCCGAGGTAATGACGTCCCCAGTCAGAGGGATGTGAGGTCACTGTGACCTTGACCTTTGATCTCCAGGCGCCAAAATCCAATCAGTTCATTTCTGAGCTCAAGTGAACGTTTGTACCCAATCTGAAAACATCCCCTTGGTAAACTGGTGTAAAGACAGGAGCAGCGATGGTGGGTGTAAACTGGGCTGAATGGAGTGTGATTTCTACGTGGGGTGACGCTATCTGTTGCCCTGTTCCCCTGGGTTAATGGCGACCATCATAAAGCTGGGCTGCTAAGGTGGACATGGGTCACGCGGCAAACCAACCGCGCACAGGCCACGCGCATATGTACACAAACACACGCTCACACACACGCACGAACGGCCAGACGTGAGGTCAAGGTAAAATATGGATCCTAATGGTTGTGTCCCATCGTTAAAAGGGCTCCCAGTTGATTTATCCGCCGTAAAACAGCTCGTGCAACTGTCATGAGGAGAAGAAGGAGGCGGCAGTGAACCGCGGGTCACAGGTTTGAATTCTAATCCCTGTAGGAAACACTTAGCAGCACGCTGATGGCATGCATCTGCCTTTTATGCAGATTTATGGCTCCCGAATCTCTGCATGGAAAAAAATAGGGGTCAGCGGCCCCTGACACGGAAGCTCAGTCTTCACTATATGTCTGACAGATCCTCATCTTTATGAGTCCTAAAAGTTTACCTTTTCCGCTCCATTAGTCACCAGATAATGTCACTGGAGTCCAGCAAATTAATGATGACATATGTTCCATTAATTTATGGGGCTTCCAAGCATTAATGAAATCCCTTGATATATATTTGAAGAAAAGGGCCAACGGTTGTGTTTTAATCTGGTGCGTGATGATCAACCAACAATAACCTTTAGTGACCTTTAGTCCAGATTGTTTCAAGTCCCTTTATCCCCGATGTTTTGGCTGTGTATGTCTGCTGTGGTGGATCACAGTGAACTGTGTTTGCACAAAAATACTGGACTTGTGGTCCCACTGACTTCTTAAGTGCCAGTGTGGGCCAGTGGAATGAGGTCACTGTGGGACACTACGAGGCATGAGCTGTGAAACTATGGCAACGTCCCGATTGGTCCAGTCACTGGAAATTGATGAAATCCATTGAACTGAGTGTGAGCGAAGGACCGGGCGTCTGAAGCCTACCTGAGGCATATGGCAGCTAGCCGGTCTATCTCCGTCTCCATGTGCTCCTGCAGCTCTCCGGGCCTGAGCAGCACCTGGCAGATGGGACACACTGGAGCCTGGCTGTCGTACAAGGACATCTTCTTTTTACCTGGACAACAAAAACATGGAGTGGGACAAAGAGAGACTCATTAGTGAGTACGGGACAAGATGAGAACATTTCTTTTTTCACATACATAATATTTGAGTCTTAAATGAATCTGAAGTGGCCACTAACTATTTATTTTTCTGTGAACAACAGAGACGCCCACAAAAAAAAAAGACAGAAACCCCATTTTAGTCACACACCCCATCCATTAACACGGAGGAGGTGGGGTTTATCCCCTTTACTTCAGCCAACCACCAGAGATCAACCAATTAGCTTTCATCATCTTTAGTCTATTGGATCACTGCAGCTGTCAGGATTCTGCTGTACTTCATTACATTGTCTAGAAAGTTTTATAAAGCAAAGTTTGAGTTTATGTTCATGTTCATACAACACAGAGGAGCTAAAGTTTTGGTAACACTCAAATGCAGAGGCGAGTAGAGCCGTGCAGTCTCCCCCGGGTGGTTTCTCCCAGGTCAAAGCACGTTCAGAGGCTTGTCAGCCGGATGAGCTAATGCTGTATAGAGTCTGCCAACACTACCTCACTTCATTGTCCTTGATCAGCAGGCCACTGGGTGGGCCCCACCTGTGTGTGTGTGTGTGTGTGTGTTGGTGTGTATTATACTGTACATTCTACTTTCTGTCTAAGTGGCCTAAAAATATCATCCATTGAAAGTGTATCGGTGCTTAATGTTGGAGGACACTTCCTGAATTTCCTGTATTCAACCAATCAAATTAGCTTTTTTTAGGCCATGAACAATAGGCTCCGCCTCAGCCAGGATATCCTGTTTAGACTGTGTGTCACCACGGCAACAGGACCAGGTATGGGGACTCCCTATCTGCCTTGTCTTTGGTGGTTTTCTGTATTCACACACACACACACACACACACACACACACCTCCCTCCCTGCCTGCCCCTCAGAGCGTGTGTGTGCATCCTGGCCTCCTGCTACTTAACAGAGCCCACAGCACTGGACATGTTAAGTGACTTTGAAAAATAGGTAATCGATTACTCTCTATCTCTTTCTCTGCCTCTTCTTCACCGCCTGTTTCTTTCTCTCTCTCTCTCTCTCGTTTTTTTACTCTTTTTCAGCTATCCCATTACTTCATCTCTCTATTTTTATCTGTCCCTCGCCGTTCTTTCTTTCCCCTACCTCTCCTCCGCCTTATTGTCTCCTCCACCACTCTGCCTTTGGTAAATATCCATTTCTCTCCTTGTTTCTCTATCTCTCCTTTTTCTCCGCTGCTCTCCTCTCCTCCCTTCTCCCCTTTATTGCTTTGACAAGATAATTTGAGTCATGCTGAAGCTGTCGCCGTCCGCCACAGCAAACAAAGAAAGATCCAATCCCTGTCTGCGGCTGATGGGGCTCTTTCAATTCCACAGGCAAACACGCACCTGGAGGACACGGTCTCTCACACACACACACACGCACGCACGCACACGGTATACAAACACGCCTGTGCTGTTTTATTGTGGGGCTTTTGTAATGTCACATTTTTTTAGTAAACGCTTACAAACAGTGAGTTTGCTTTTTTTTTTGCATGTAAATGTGCAGCGATTTTCTTTTGAAATGTAAAATTCTCTCAGTCGACGTGACTTTTATTTGCCACTTTCAATAGATTTCATGTTAAAGGAATGTCAATGCATGTGTGACAAAGGAGGGGCAACAATCAACAAGAGGGAGCACTTAAGTGGAGGAGTTGTGTAAACTGTCAATTGATTTGAAAGCAAACTGTTTACGCAGTTACACACGGCAAACTCCATCCATAGGTATACAAATCCTACTGGGCCTTAACCCTCAAGGAAAACAATAAAACAGAAGAGAATGGAATAGCATGATAAAAATGTGAAACCAATAAATACCGAGTTCTTATCAGCCGCTAATTAATCAAGAGTCTGCTTAATTAGTTAACTTTTCATTTTTGTTTATCATTCTCCTTTTCTTCCACGTGTCTTTTCTTCACAGTCCTCCCTTTTCTTTCGCTCTCTCTCCCCCTGCTTTTTCCCGCTTTTTGTCACGCGCTCCCGGAGGGAAGTGAGTGATGGGGGAGCGGTGGACGAACAGATAAATCCAGGGGAGGAGGAGGAGGAGGAGAAGAAGAGGAGAAAGGGGGCGAAGAGGTGCTAGGGGGTGGGCAGTGTTGATGTGATGTCCCACACCGGCCTTGTCAGCGCCTTAAAGATGATTAATGTCTGGGCAACACACACACACACCCACACACGCACGCTCGTGCACGCTCCTCCATGTGGCCCGCTCTAGACCTCACAGCTCAAACACCCTGCGGCACAACAAGGGTGCGTTTAATCTCGGCGAGCGGAGGGAAGTCACCAGAGTCAGAGCAGGTGGGGGGGGGGGAGGCCTGGACAATAACAAGGAAATAGGCCTGACAGGACTTTTTAGTGCTGAGATTCCTCAGCAAATGCCAGGTGCTGGAGCGAACCGGGGATGGATGGATAGAGGAGAGGAGAGAGGAGGTGTGCATCCCTCTGACAGCCATGATGGAGTGCCGGCCTGATCCCCCCTAATGTGCCAAGATGGATTGTTTCATCTCACTTCCTCTTCTCTCCTTCTCTCTTTCCTTCCTCCCTCGATCTTCAGTTTTCCTGGTTTCACCCCTTTGCTTCTGTTCTCAGACCATGTCCCTCTCTTAATTCAGCCCACCTCTCTATCCCTCCCTCCTCCTTTCACCTCACTCCCCTCCTTTTCATCTCTGTCACTTAATCCGGTTAATCGCACTCACTGGTTTTTGTCCATGTCACAAAACAATATGTCACCCGGTCGACAGGAAGCGCTGGCTTCTTGCATCTTCTCTGGTTTATTTATTTACTGGCTGCTGGAGCACTGAATCCAGAGCGACACTGAGCTAAAACATAGAGTCGTGTGCGTGTGAATCTGTATAAGAATCACATTATTCCTGGCTGACATATGTAGTAGGACATCAACGATATGATTCACTGCAAAAAAACTCAAAGGAAAATAAAGGACATTTCCCACTTGGATGTGATCCTGTTGATTTCTGCATGGTTTTTGATTTTTCAGAAGCCAACACATGGGAGGTTTCATTAAATTAACAAAGTACAGCTGCATTAATATTTAGTACATGCATTAATTGCATTCAAATTGTCCTTATTAATTATGTTAGCAGCTTCTCAACTATTTCATTTTATTTTTTATGTATATAAAAATTGTTATGTCTTTAATTAGGAAATCTTAAAGCAGAGGAATTGATATTTACAGTGTTAGATCTCTAATAAAAAACAAAGCCCATCATCATCATCATCATCCAGCAAGTTTGATCACTTTTAACACATGCAGCAGCCTCCCTCCTCCTTCTTTCATTTGTTTAATCATTTTACCTTTTTCTCCTCTGCTGCACACTCCCCCTCTCTCTCATAGTGTCTCACTGTGTCCCCCAGTGTCTCTCTCCCTGCGTCACTGTGGTCCAGATGAAGTGGAAATCAATAGATGCCAGATAGCGCGGGCTCCCAGTCACAGACAACAATGAGCAGAGGTAAAAGGCCACCTCCAGATAGGACTGGGATTGTCAGCTCAATACTGGCTCTCAATGGGACCAGAGATAAAAAACCATTTGGGGTGTCCTCATGGCTCAATGGCCTAAGAGGTAAACCTTGTACTCACAGCACAGTGGGCCCAAATCCCATTTAATGACCTGTACCGCGTGTCATCCCTTTGCTTTTATCTTGCCCATCATCCTGCCTCTCAGGAAACAGGGGATCGGTGTATATGGGAGTGCAGCTGAATCCAAAAACTGAAGGAAAACCTGGTATTGTGCTGGCTGTGAATCATACAAATCGGAAGTTAAAACGATCAGTGATTACGATTATGATCTCTTTTAAAAGATGCAGCTTGTTGGAAAGAAAAAGAAAGTATTTCCTATCTGTAAAACAAAGTTGTAAATGATACACGCAATCAGCTAATGAGCGCGGGGAATGTAAAGCGGATTTAAACACGACAATAAGAGTCAGGAAGGAGAAGGGCCAGATTTATTGGTTGGCACGAATACGGTTGGTCTGCGGGCGACACATGTGTACACACACACACACACACACACTGCAACATATGCGCTCTCGAGGCACACAAGCACATTTCCCAAATGGAATTACAAAGTGTCTACATGTAGAGGCTGTTTTTCTGTCCTTGAACAACTGTCTTCTCCTTGTGTGTGTGTGTGTGTGTGTGAAAAAACCCTCCTTGTTGTTCCCCTAAATGAGTTTTCTGACATGCATCAAGTGTTTATGCCCGCTACCCCTCTTTTTTTTTTTTGCCTCCCCCTCCTCCCCCCTCCCTCTGTCAGCCTCCCTCCCCTCGCAGCTCGCCTGGCCGGTTAGCTATAACACCCGCCAACATCGGTAAACAAGGAAATCTCTCAGCCGCGGCCCGGCGTGTAACCGCATTACCGCGCCCGATAACCTCTTCAAATAATGTGCGATAAGGGGAATTTGATTTGATTCGTGGAGAAAAAAAAAAGGGAAGGAGGGCCACTTCTGCTCCCCCTCCAATCTCGTCCTGTTTTATTTCCTTTTCTTTCTTCCCTTTATCCTCTCCTCTTCTTTTCCTTCCTCTCCTTCACTTAGCCTACGGGCCCTCTCACCCCCTGTTCTTCCCCCCCCCCCCCCCCCCCCCCTCCAGAATGACATCGCCTCGCATCCACAATCAAATAAATCCCACTGAGGTGTCAGCCTTCATTTCGACTCTCTCCTCTCGTCTCCCCCCACCACGGCAAGGTGAGGTGAGAGGGCCCCCGTGAAGCCATCATCTCCATAATGGCAAATATGAGCCCTAAAGCCCAAAACCAGGGGCCGTATTAACACACACGGGACGAGCAAGGTGTGTGTGTGGCCCCGAGTGGGGGATATGTTTTTTTCTTAAGTGAGCTGTGATTTAAGCAGGCCAGACACTAGGCTGATCACTAGCTCTCCAGGTGTGTGTGTGTGTGTGTGTGTGTGTGTGTGTGCAAAATAGATGAGGCTGTGTGGCTCATTCAGAGGACATTTGATGAAATGGAACGGGGGTCAACCTCAGTTTGCCACCAAGTCTGCGCCGCTCTGCTCCGTTTATGTGTGCGTTTCCTGTGTCTGCCTGCCCGTGTGTGTGTGTGTGTGTGTGTGTGTGTGTGTCTGCGTGTATGCGTGGTCTCACCCCCTGACAGTGATGCATGGCACTTTTAAATAGCACTCCTCCACACCCTGCTCAAAACTCATCACCAGGCTCTTTCAGTATCCCGCCCTCCCTCCCCCTCGCTCCCTGGGGTTGTCACTTTTAGAAAAGCAAATGAAATGTCGGCGCAGCGGAGAGGAGGGATGAAGAGATAGCCGGATCGAGGGGGGAAAGGTGTGTGTGTGTTTTTGCTGGTTGTCGAAGTCGAGGGACAAAACGTTTCTGTGTGAACGTATGCATGCGGCGCACTGAGAGCTAGAGTGAAATGTAAATGAGAAGATACATTTATTTCTCAGACAGGCAGCACGGGGAAACTGTGGCTGTTACTAAACGTACACGATTCGTTCTCTCTGTCAGCGGCAGAAGATTTGTTTTACGAGAGCAGGGACTTCAAAGACTAAAACAAATGTAAATGAAATTGGATTGAGGAACAGCGAAGATAGAAATCACCCGCTGCCTGGTTCTGAGCATGTGCTGATGAATGGTCATCTGATGATCCCCTGAGTGTGTGTGTGTGTGTGTGAGAGAGAGAGAGAGAGTGTGTTACCCCTGGGACCCTCTTGAGTGTGTGTGTCTGGAAAACAGTGGTGTGTGACGCTAGTGAGGTTATCACAACTACTGACAGCTGTTTATTCAATCAATCACATTGTCAGTGTGTGTGTGTGTGAGAGAGAGAGAGAGAGAAAGAAGTAAATTAATGGAGCATCAACCAAGCACTGACCCAGCAGATACAACTAGCCACATGAGACATACGAGGAAGAGGAGGAGGAGGAGGAGGAGGAGGGATACCTAACAGAGGTGTGGGTGCTTGAGGCCTGTCGGCACTCATTTCCGTCCCAGAGGGCCTCAGCACAACGTGAACGTGCCGTGTCAGTGGGCAAAGTGGGAACATCAGCAAGTCTGAGAAACACACCCACTGAATCAGCCCTAATCACTTCTCTCTCTCTCTCACACACACTCACACACACACACACACACACACACACACACACACACACACACA
>JAFBJW010000216.1:2745723-2790596 GCA_016785235.1 Pseudorhombus dupliciocellatus | reverse complement strand
ACACACACACACACACACACACACACACACACACACACACACACACACACACACACACACACACACACACTCCATAATCCAGTATTTTCTACATACAGTTCAATATTTTATTTGTAGATTTTTGCTCAGCACCAACATACCACAGCGAATGAAATCGCCTTGACAATAACATCAGATTCGGAATTATCTCCCTCATTTACTTCTCCGTTTGTCTTTCATTCCATCCCCTTTTATCTCTTCTATCCCCTTTTTCTCCCTCCCTCCCTCCCTCCCCCTCATTATCTCCCTCCCACTGCCTTCATATGGTCTAGCGGCTGAATTAATTACCAAAGCCAATTAACGCTAGATTGGCTGATGTTTTAACTAATTAGCTTTAATGAGGGTGCCATGGCTGCCTGCACCGTGTTAATTGAATCCTAACAGCGGAGGAGGCAGCCTGTGGAGGCAGAGAGGGATGGATGGATTGATAGATGGATGGATGGATGGGTCCAGGCATGTGGGCGCACACACGACTTGTTATTGATAATATTTAGAGCGCGTCGCAGCAACGCCCACCCAGTTGTCGCTGGCGGCTTATCATTAACACCCTCGGCCTTTTCTTCGAAGACACTGACGACACCCTCACACACGTAAGAAAGAAAAACGCGATTATGTTCCCGGCGGCGTGTGCGCTCCCTTCACTCCCTTCCCCTTCCCTGGGTAAAAGCTCGGCTAACGAGGTTTCATTAACACAACTCATATCCTCGCCATGTAGCCGTCTGGTTGTACACGGCTGTGTTTGTTATTGCACGGCGTGCCCGGCAAAGAGGAGCAGCAGATTAAAATCTTAGATCAATGTCATGGCGTCCTCCCCGTGCAGGATTACCTGCTGCGGACCTGAACTTATTCTCCACCTGCTCTTGTGACGGCAGCATCACGAGGACAAGATGAGAAATCTGAACCTCTCACAATCAAAGAATTAAAAACTGAATATATACAGCTCTTGAGTCCATCCTGTTTGTGTATCAATGGACTGCAAATAACTCCGATTTTTCTCTCTGATATAATTCCAGATTCAGTGGAATCATGTTCTCCCTCGGTGACTTCTCCCGTCCAGCAGATTTAAATGCAGATTGAGGTGGCCATAAAAATCTGCATGTCCGTGTAAAAGGCTTAATGATTTTAAAGTTACAAGCGAGAAGAGCCCGTAGTTTGTCTCGTCCATCAAGTCTAGCACCGGCTCCTTCGCCAAATGGCCCTGCCTCCCTGACCCGGCCGCTCGGCAGCGCACCCCCCCCTCCCTCGTGCCTCTCATTTTGTCCAACTTACACTAAATGATTTCTGTCCTCACGCTCAGGATGTCGAGTCACCTTCTACTGTTCATCAGTTTTTTCCCCTTGTCTTCTCTGGAAGAGGTGGAGACATGCATTTTTGGACACAAAAAAATCATGGTCCAAAATTCAATTTTGAATTGGACCAAACCTTGAACATGCCTGTTCAGAGAGTCAAGGACGATTTATATAATTCAATGGGATCATGATGTGATGCTCGTTTGTTGTCGAGCTCCTATCCGCTAATAAAAACTTGATTGATTCAAATTGACCTAAGTATCATAATCCACCATGAGCGCTCTCCATTCATTAGGAGAGCCTGAACCACTTTTTCCCACCGTATCGAATGTTTTTATTTCAAGACATCGAGCTCAATATTTCAGGAAATCGAGCTGAGCTCGTGTGCGAGTACATTACATCAACTTCAAGCCCCTTGTAGACCCTTAGGCACCTCTCCAACCCCGCCCCCCCAACATCTCGCAATAGGGTTCCTCTTACACATGTTAACCCTTTTGACCTGTTGTTGCGAACTGTAATCAATAGCCAGCACTCACAGCTCCGTCTGTTCCCCTCACACATCCAGAACTCAGGTGGAGGGGAGACCCAGGGACGTTAACACAACGTCTCTGTTTGGTATGATTTCCCTGCCTCTGACACACACTGACACACACACACACACACACTCCCACTGTCCACCCATCATGAACTAATTTTATATTTCTTAAAAATTGATAAAAAAGAATGCTTTGGTACCAGAGCGCAAGACAATAGTCGCATGCCCTCCTAAATCATGCTGATAAATGCACAGTGATAAGAACAAGGAATAAAGATTTATTCAGTGGGTGTTTTCAATGAAATGACATTAACATTCTTACCGGACGCATTTTTGTGAAATAAAAGTGAAATTGAATTATTTTGCATGTGTCCGCTGTCACTGGTTTATTCATTCTGACATCGCCCCTGGGGAACAGAGCCTTGGATTTATGGCTCCTGCTAACTAACTTGGGAACATTCAGATTTATGGTTTTTCTGTCGCTGACGCCGATTCTGATTCAGACACAATCGCCGCCATAAACACACAGATACACATCTGCGGTGACAACAATAGCCACATGTAAATCAGGTGAATAGATGGAATTGAACAGTAATTCAAACCGACCCATTCAGCTGCTGAAAGCTCACGAGCCTTTTGTACAACAGATGCTATTGTAGGTGTGTGTGTGTGTGTGTGTGTGTGTCGGCTTGTCAGCAATTGAGAAGAACCTATTTCCTCTTGCTGAATCCCTGGCTCTAAATGATGGATTGATATCTTTCTCACTGTGGATTATATGTGCATATGTGTGTGTGTGTGTGTGTGTGTGTGTGTGTGTGTGTGTGTGTGCGTGTGTGTGTGTCACTGGCCCTCTCAGCCTCTCCTCTCAGGCCCTTATCAGCTCTTGTCACAAACAGAGGATAGGGGATAATCCTTCATACAAGGGGAGCAGCCTGGCCTTCCATCTATCTCACTGTCTGTCGAGCTGTCTGCTATATTGCCCCTCTCGGCGGAGCGTCCCCGGAATAGAAATCAAACAGACACAAACCAAACTTCCTGCATCTTGGATAATCTCTGTTGGCACAATTTAGAGGGAAAGTTTCAACTTTTTTGTAAAAGCTTTGCTGCAAATACCACGGAATTATTTGCACTGACGATAAACCTATAAATTAAAAGTTTACTGATGGGAATTGTGTGTTTTCCTTGGGTGTGAGTTGTCCTGTCTGGATTAAAAAAAAAAAAAAAAGCCACTCAGCCCCCATTGGAAAAAAAGGACTGCAGCCCGGATAATGAAAACTTTCCTAAGTTGCCAGTCAGGCCTACGCCTTGGGGACACTGTGTTGTGGTCTGGGAGCCGGCCACGTCCTTATGACAGTGGGTGCTGCGGGTCACCCCGGGTTCCAAGAATCGGAGCGCTCCCCTGCTCCAGACGGGAAAAGACTGGGGCTCGCTTGTGAAAACACGAGAATTTTACAGAGTCGCAGGGAATGTTTTACTCAGCACTCGCTTAATGTCCTTCGCATGAGCGCGTCTAAAATCAGAGTTTAACATGAGAACATTTGTTACCCACATTGCCACATTGAGAAAAGACTCATTCCAGATGGGCAAAAAAAAAAAAAATCCCATTGTTCCAAGTCAATCCCATTGTTTTACTGCTTAGACTAAAATACATGAGCAGTCTATACATTACATTCTGACACTCCCTGTACAGTCATACAATCCAGGGGTGGGGGAATATGTGTCTATGTGGGTGGGTGGTAGATGTGTATCTGCTGGAGTGGGGTCACATCTGAGGTTATTGCTTGTGTGTGTGTGTTGGGGGGGCAATCAGTCACAGCTGCAATTGAACATCATTGTGATCTTATCACTGCGCTCTCTCTCTCTCTCTCTCTCTCTCTGCCCATCATCTCCTCCTCTGCTCCTGTGCCTGGTGATATCAAAGTGCCCAACAGAGGGGGATGTTTCACTACACTTTGCTCACGTGGGGGGGGGCCTTGTGGTGGTTTCTCTCTGAAGAAGAAGCTTTCCCTAAAATGTCATTTACTCCTCACTTTTACAATTTTACACATTCACGGCGTTATTATTTCTATTTTTCACAAAAACATTTCCTTGAAACAGCTTAAGCCAAATTAGGTCTCATGCTGTCGAGTGCTCCTATGCAGAGGCGAGATGGATTCAAGATGAATGAGCACATGTGCCGGATACAATTAGATGCTGTTTGTCTTTAAACAACTTTTAGGAACAAATCTCAATCAGAGAGAGAAAAAAAAAAAAATCTTCTTACAGGAACTTATCATTTTGTCTGAACACGATATGTTTGTCTTTAAAAACATAAACTTTGCATGAGGTTGGAAAAATATATCCCAACAGTGTGCAACATAGTTTTTTCAACGATTCAAAGTGTTTGAGTTTAAGAAGTCGGATCATTCCGTCAACGCAACAAAAGACCCTGAATGTGATACCAGTAAATATGGAGATAAACTGCTTTAATTTGACAGTGACGATGTCGCCTGACTTTTGTTTACTATACCCTCACATTCAGTACGGCAACAGCTTGAAGGCTTTCATCCCCCCCAACACACACACACACATGCACAGTTGAGGGAGCAGCTCAGATCAATAGAAAATTAAAGAGACCGAAATGGTTTCTGCTCACATATTAACCTTCCCTCTCTTCTCTCCTTTGCCTTTCTTCTCCGATCTTTCCCATCTTCTCGATCATCCCTCCCTCTCACTTCCTCCCTTTCTCTCCGTCTCTCGCCCCCCACTAATAGCTGGTGCCACTGACGACAACAGTGTTTCAAACAACTTGAGTATGGGTTTTAGTGACAGGGAGAGGCGAGATGTGTTTTTTCGCGTTTGAGCAGTAAAAGCGGTGAGGGAAAAAAAGAGAGAGAGAGAGAGAGAGAGGGCAAGGTGGTCGGATGAAGGGATGGGGGGCTTTAATTGCACAAAGAAAACAGGGGCTTTGGATACTCTCTCTTTCTCTCCCTCTCTCTGGACACACACACACACACACACACCGTCTGGGGACTCAAATCTCAGAGCAATTTTCAGGCCGGATGATTGGCAGCTTGATGCGTATTCTTCCCCTACAAGACCGGCTGATAACTCCAGCTATCCCATTCCACTTCGCCATCCCTCCCTCTCTCTTCTCTCTCTTTCACCATCTTCTTCTTTTTTTTTTTTTTTTTTGGGTGGCTCTGACTCTCCCAACATACCCACTCCCCCTTCTCTCACCCCTCTTTTCATCCTTCTTCCACCCCTCAGCATCTCTCTCTCTCCCTCCCTGGGCCTGTTGTGGGGCTATTACAATGACAGAGGCGATAAGGGACATTTATCACATGTGCGGTGGGGTGAGCCAGAGAAAAAGCCCTCAACAGGTCTAGGGGACATGCACACACACACACACACACACACACACAGAAGTGCACCCACATCACATACATGCAAACCCATATAGGCACATTTGCACACTTACGTAAACAAATGCATAAACACTGATGTGTGTATACACACACACACACACACACACTGAGTGTAATGGTGAATCATCCTCCTATTCCCCGTTTTGTATTTTGCAGTTGAATGAGGCCAATTCCCCATAATTCAATACAGTTGAAAAATGAAACCCCCGGTAAATCGCTACAGCGATTTTACAGATCCCCGCTTATCCTCATAATTCATTATTTCCAAACTGTAACAACATTACATTTCATTTGTGATGCTCCGCCTGCCTCAGCCATTTACCAATTGTTATATCTTATTGTTCTCCCTCGCCAAGAGGGAGCAGAGTGAGTTATGGGCGGAGGGAGACGGCGGCTGGCTGCGGATGGCGGGTCCCGCTCCTTCCCTCCTGCCCGTGTCCACCTGTCTGTCTCCATGACTGTCTCTTTATCGCCTCCCACCGTCTCAGGGTCTGTCCCGTCTTCCTCTCCTGCTTCACTAACTGGCTGCGATGAGGACGAGCGTGAACAGAGCTGTTGTCCTTATTGTCATCGACTGATAATAAACCTATTGTTCGCGGCCTTATAGACACACATGCACTCGCAGACTGAGTGGACTATTGTCGCTCGGCACCGTGGTACAGTCAGACCCACAGCTGGAGTGGTGCGGGACAGAGCTTGGGACGAGGATGGGGTGAGGACGAGGACAAGGAGGAGGAGTTAGGAGAGAATGCAATTATTAAGTACAGGTCGAGTAAATAAAGGTATTTGATATGGGAGCTCAAATAATTTGGTGCTTCACTTCCAAAAAAAAAAAAATACATGTGATGAGAAATGGCAGCAAATTCTAAAATTACCTTCATCCCCTTGTGGACAGATGTATGTCTTTCATTTATTGGGAAATTCCTAACAGCATGTTTTAATATAAATTCATGCTCTGCAAGCCAAACATCATCATCATAACATTCATAGACTCATACATTTATGAATCTGTGTACCATAAAACCACAGTTTTCCACTAATGGGGACTTGATTTGTCTCACCCCTTCATTTTGTCACATGTAACTGTTTTTAGTTGTTGTTGTTTTTTTCCATCTGTAATGGCTGCTCATAGATTTAGGGTGCTTGCTGCTGCTCTGCTCTGGGATATTGATGGAGGGATTGAGAGCCGAGTACGAAACATGAAATTGTAAAGCAATAACACGGTGCACATCAATCCGTCCCCAAAATTCCCCAGCTTTGGATGTAGTGAACGCAATTACCAGTAAATCCCATCATTTCCTCATATGGTATCAGTCGCTTTACAACTTTACTTTCTAGAGTTCTTTTTTTTAACTACTTCACTCAAAGTAATTCTACTTGGGAAAAAAAAGACTTGGACTTGAAGCAAAAAAAAAAAAAAAAAAACAATTTCACAGATTATATGGCGACCCGTAAGCTTTTATCGATACTGCAGAGAAATATCATTTCACACCAGGTGCTGCACGATAAGTCAAGAAGGCTGTTTGCAATATTTACACCCTCAAAAAGAGATCCTTCACATAGGAAAAACATCAAACACTGGAATCGCCATTAATCTAAAGCGCTAAAAACATGGTTTGATGCCCCTTTCACACACACACACACACACAGGTGCAGAGACACTACCCCTCCTGCAATCCCCCATTCATCACGGCTGTGGCCACGGCGCGGCCCTGCCCATGTTACTGTACCCTGTCACACTGCTGGCTAAACAAACTGCTCCTTGATGTATGAGGGCTTACACCGGCCATAAACTTATTCGCTTTTAACTAGCATGCTACCGGCTTGGCACGGGTCAGACATCACCTTTACTCTCTGTGTGTGTCCCTGCACGTGTGTGTGTGTGTGTGTGTGTGTGCAGCCTATGAAAACTGCCTGTGAGGAATTAACCCCCTGGGTACTGCTTCATAACTCACTCCTCTCTGCCTTCTCCTCCCTCCCTGCCTCCCTATCCATCTATCTTTATTCCTTAGCCCAGGCATTAGTCCTGTATCTATTACCCATTACAGTGTGTGTGTCTTTGACAATAGAGGAAATGGCTCAGTGGGAGAAGGAGGAGAAGAATCGCAGGTCTTATATGTCTTGCTGGACGACAAGAGGCTTCCTGTTGGTGAATGGATGGTGAGGGAAAGTCTTAATGATGTCTCCTCTCATCTCCTTTTTCCTCTTCTCCCCTCTCTGCCTTTTACTTCTCTTCTTTTCATCTGTTCCCTTCTGGTTTTCCTTCTCGTGTCATCTCTTCTCGTCTATTCATCTCTTTTTCTTTCCATCTCTTCCCCTCTCCCAGGCGATGCTGGCACCGCCGCGGCCTGCTCTCCCATGGTGCTTTGCTGTTTTTTTTTTAATTAATTTTTTTTTTTTTTATAGACTATATGTATTTATTGTCTCCAGTCAGTCTGGAGTCAATCATATGACGTGCTTATCTGGCAAAAAGTGATTAACAGTCCACTGATAGTTGCTGCGTTATCAATGGTGAGGCCTCCTCCCTGTGAACGCATACACACACACACACACACACACACACACACACACACACACACACACACACAGGTATGACCAGACACTGGCGGACATGCAAACATACAGGGATGAAGAGCACACACACACACACACACACACGCGTCTCCCACCGACACGTACGCACTGCGTCAGGCGGCACCACCTATGCACACAGCCAGTAAAGGTTAATTACGTAGGTTTTTTTTTTTTTTTCCAGCGTTTTATGGCGGCAGTAAGTTGTGGCTGCACGGGCAACCTTCTTATCAAGCAGTAAATTCATTAGTGGCCGACACACCTTGTCCGGCCCGCGCTGGTTCCCTTTCTATGACAAACAAGATTAGAGGACAGCGGGGGCAAGAGGGTGGATGTGGACAGAGAGCGCTGAGATCATACCACGCTGGTGCGGACACGCAGGAAGACACTGTCCTATCAGTGTCGCCGCCATAAAAGGGCTTCTGTTTTTTTTCATGGGCAAACTCGTGACGCTGGCACCGACGCGACACATGCGTCCATCCGTGTTCTACCCTGTCCATCATTATCAATAATATTGTGTAAAATCGGCCTCAGCACGCAATCATCATGTTTGCATCATCATCAAAATATAAACCTAGCAAGGCTGTGCAATTAGCATTAATGATTAACATTCCTGAGTGGCACTTGCAGACTCGGTCAGCACTATTCACTGGACCTGTACTTGTAATGGTGTAATATCACATTGACCGTTGGCCGTATTTCCCTTTAAGTTGTGGAAACTAACTGACATCATGTTAAGAAGCGATAAGCAGCTCTGGTTGAGGTGTGTTTGGAAGGCAATACCACAAAATGTGGATACAGTTTTACTTATACAGGAGTGAGAAGACAACATCATTTATGAGTGTAATATGTATTTGTATTGCTCAGCGGGTGTATTGTACACATCTCAGTGCTTGAGGTTATTTTGTATTCAGCATCTATACTGCAGTTTTTAGAAAATTAGGAAGCCAAGATTGGAAAGGCCCCTGTCATTAATGTATATTTTTAGAGGAAACTGGAGTAACAACTCCAAAAGCCAGTTTCTTTCATCAAACCAGCTTCATTCGCTTTGCTGAGTTGGAAAATTCACACACACACACACACACACTTGAGGCAACATTATTTATCTTCAGTGGAAAGGTTGCCAGCTTGAGAGATGTTAGCAGACAAATCAAAAATTCAATCAGTCAGAAGGTGTCGTCATTAGGGCCTATCACACTCACAGGATGTGACAGGCCTGTGTCTCCAACTGTGTCTGCTGCTGTGCACACACACACACACACCAGGAACCAGACAACCATACACATAAGCATATTGTCAGTTATGCACAAAGTCAGTCTCTCTCTCTCACACACAATGAAAGAGATGGATGTGTGTGTGTGTGTGTGTCACAGATCCCCACCCACACACTTTGCACTGTGGACTTTCAACTGTGTCTCTTTTCCACAGCAGTGTGTCAAGCAGGTAGAAAGCGAGGAAGCCGTTTGATTATGTAAACCTTCTTCTGACGATCCAAAAACAAAAGCAAGCAGCGATCACTGGATATGAAAATGTTGCCATAAGCACAGTAGATGGCGTCTCCCTGAACAACATACAGTCTCCACAGGTAATTCTATCAGCCACTCCCTTTGATCTGGACCCACTGACAGAGACACCGGAGCTGGAGCACAATTTAAATTGTACATTAATGGAATCACTGTAAACAGAAGAATGCATTTCTCATTCTTAGATTAAATCGACTTTATGTTGGTTTTTTTTTAACTGAAGCAAAAATAATGGCTCGTTTCAAAGTGAAATATGTTTGCATTACGGTTCCACTTAGGAGTCAGTCTTTTTTTCATGTGAAGAAAAGGGTTGTTTTACCGAACAAGTTTTGTCATAAAATACATTTACAGTGAAATTCTCATTACAGTAAAATACCTCCATTCACGTTGTTCTAATGTACAATAAGCGCATGATGATAGTCCAACCCAAGTTTGAATGTTTTCCTAATAGCTGTCATATGCATGCACTCACAGAGTAATTTATGTGGAGGTTATTATGCCTACTAATAAGGAAGTATGGTAGACATGTTGAGGCCTGAGGTGATCCAAAACAAACCAAAAGAAGACATGATTATGGGCTCATAAAAAAAATATTTAAGGTCGTATTATTAAAAGATGCTTGTTAATGCTCAGCTGTGAACCGATCCACCACCATCTACTTATTAAATCATACTAAATACCACGGGAGAGTAATAATGGTGCACTTTACTCCCGGTTTCCTGTTTTGAGGGACTCGTCGTGTATTTCGGGAGCAGCGTAGTGATCCAGGATAAACACACAACAGCCGGCTTGTTTACTGACTGAAATGAGAGTTGGATCCTTCAGGATCAACAGCTCTCCATGTCTGGAACGTAGGCGGCATCAAGACACCTTTAAGCTCTGAACCAGCTCCACACGCACTTGTTCACTCTGAACAGAACATTTTGATATTTTTGATATTTCAATATATGCATCGATAGGATCAGTCTTATCTGAAAATGAAGTCCACTTTTAGGCGGAGTGAAAAGTGTGTGCAGAATTCGACTGCGTGAGTGATTTACTTTTGTGGAACAAACAAGCCAGGCCTGGCACGGCCCCAGTTTTGTAACACGAGGAAGAGGTTAAGCCACGGCGCCCTGCGACTGCAGGGGCCATCCGTTAGCTGTCCTGAAACCGTGTTTTTCCTCCACTGCAACGGCCAAGCAGGTGCACATCCTGTGACAGTGTGTAGTTACAGGAAGTTGTATTCTGACTGTCACAGCGAGGCAGACGAGGAGGTTAGCTAACGGTGCGGTGAAGGGAGGGAAGGAAAGGGGGATAGGGTGAGAGAGGAGAGAGAGAGAGAGAGAGAGAGAGAGAGCGAGAGAAAGGTGTGAGGAGTTTTTTGTGGTTTGTAACAAATTCCCTTTCCATTCTACAACATGCGCGTATATCTATGTTCTCCTCATTGACGCCAAACAGCTCTTATTACACTCATGCTACTTCAAGAGTCACCAGATGGCACCCACCCCCACCCAATCCACCCCTCACACCCACCCACCCATCCTCCACCCCCCCCCTCACCCTCACCCTCGCCTTCCTCTGCCCTATTATTCTTATGTCAGTAAACCTGGCCTGGTGCACCCACCCCCACCCAATCCACCCCTCACACCCACCCACCCATCCTCCACCCCCCCCCTCACCCTCACCCTCGCCTTCCTCTGCCCTATTATTCTTATGTCAGTAAACCTGGCCTGGTATAAATCCAAGCCTTTTAGCTGGCTCCCACTCACTGTAATATGGCCATCACCATTACAATGAACACACACATTTACACACACACACACACCCACAGGAACACGCGCACACGCCACACGAGGCGTCTTCTCTATAATAAGGCCATCACCATTAAAGCTGTCAGTGCCGGAGCGTTGAGTATTACTGCAGAGAAATTACACCTCACTCACCCTCCCTGACACGGCGTGACCCGCAAACACACGCGCCGGCGCTCTGTCAGTCCCCGCACACACAACGTGCATCTTCCTCACCATGCGTCGAAGGACCGTGTCCTTTTCTATGCAAACATGCACATAGTGTTATACTGGGAAATGATGTCGCGTGCTCAGACAGTGGGAGAAGCAGCAGGCACGTATGGGACGGAACAGTCGAGGCAGGATGTTGGTGTATTTCAAGACTTGAAAGGTTTTTGAATCAACTGTCATTTTACACCTGTTCCTCTGTTGTTCCTCGTGTGTTTTACAGTGAGTTGTAAAGTGGCTTATTAATCAATGGAATTAATTCCTTCTTTTTCAACCGCTTGTCCATCACTGGGTTGCAGGGGGCTGGAGCCAATCCCAGCTGTGATGGCGGGGTTCACCCTGGACAAGTCTCCGGTTCATCTCAGGGCTGACACACACAGAGACAGACAACCATTCACACCTACAGGCAATTTAGATTGACCAATGAACCTGACATGCACCAGAGTACCCGGAGGAAACTCCCACAGACACGGGGAGAACAGGCTAACTCCACACAGAAAAGCCCTGACTGGGGACTTGAACCCAGGACCTTCTTATTGTGAGGCAGCAGTGCTAAATGCTGCAGCACCGTGCTGCCCTTAAATGGAATTATTCATAAGTAATTCACATGGGATGTTCGATTACACGTATGCGATCGGCTGTCAAGGTCTATTGTTTGTTGTCATAATCCATTTTTACATTTAAAAAACGACGTGAGTCTGACTCTGAATGGTTAACTTCCATCTTGTGCCTTTGTGTTACAGCCAGCCTTTTATTTGGAATCCCTCGCTGTCCTTTGGTCTCGACATCCACAAACTCGGAGTCCTCTTGAGAGGAAATGGACAAAATGTTGTCCGAGCATCAGCTTGGCCGAAGTCCCGCGGCTCTGAGCAGATTCCCAAAACTCGCAGAACCACAAAAACAGACACACACCATTTGCCTGGAACGATCGCTGATGCATTTATCACATTAGTATTAGCCCCTCTCTCTGTTACCACGGTGCTCACAGATGGTGCTGACATGCGGGCCCCTGGACCCCCGCAAGAGCCCCCAAGGCGTTGAGTATGCATGTGTTCCTTTCCGTGCGTGTGAGGGTGAATCCTGTTTCCTATTCCCGACGGTGATAATTTTCTCCATGACAAGAAAAAAAAAAAGGTCTTGTCTTGTAAACTAAACATAAGATATGGCGTGACGGGGGGAAAAAAAACGGCAACCGAAATGAGAAAGGGAGCTGCGATGATAAAAGGGGACAGACTGGGAAGAAAAAGAAGAGAGTGTGGATATAAAAGGGTGGGAGCAGCAGCCAGTGACAAGGGAGAGACAAAGATTGGTGATGCCAGTTTCCATATGACAAGTGGCGGCGTTATGAAGATGGACGGGCGGCCGAGACGGAGCGTCTGACCTTTCCCAAAATGCCACATGTCACCGTGCTTTTATGTCACTCCCCGCAAAACAATATGTCAGGGGCATAAAAAATCATTACGCCCTCTCTGAATTATGCTGTTATGGCATGCCGCAAAAAAATAATCATTAAGATGACATTATTCCACACTTAACTAGGAGGAGGACGAGAGCACGGGGGGTGGAGGGGGCTGGCTCTTTGAATTTATGATTTGTCGTGAATTGAGGGTAACGCAGACACAGCGAACCATTGTCTTTTCAGACGTATTGTTATGACTTGCATGCTTTGATGTGGGACTTTTGGGGGGGAAGAACTGAAAGAGCAGCGATGACTGCACAGAGATGACTTCTCACTGCGCGGCTCTGGCGTATATTATGGTCTATCCACAGTGAGAATGGGAAGCGGAGACGAGCTTCCAAGGAACATTGACTCGACAGAAATCCAGAGGAGGGAACTGCCATCCCAGAGTCCTTATCTGACACTTGGAGCCATGTGACTGTCACCTCACATCCCCATAATGAGTTTTCATTTCACAGATGGAAAATAAAAGTTCAGCAAGCATCTAAGAATAATCTAGAATACATGGAGCAAATCACTGAGGTTTTATATCCTCTTCCACATCTGTAGATGGGTCATTGCTCTGACTGTAAACTGTCATCTTGGGGTTAAAGACAGTATGGGCAGTATTGTAAGTTGACAGGATATTAAAATGATAAATATATTAAAAAGAAGCAAATAATAAATAATAATAATTCATAAGCTCTGGAACTACAGTGTCCTTCCAAGAAACCATTGATTATTGTATCATTGCACCAAAAAAAAAAAAAAAAAACATTCAAAAACCATGAACTTTACTCATGTTAAAACTGCAAACTCATGCATTGCTGGAGAAGATTTGCAGGAATTGGCCGCACGAAGCTCATGCTCCAGTGAAGTTTCCATGACAGAGGCCGGCGTGGGACATAACACGTTGGCCCTGTGAATAGAACGATGGCTTTATGTCCCATTGAACTATTGATCTGAGGGATTGCTCGGTGGCAGACTCTGACATTTCGCCTGGTATTTCAGCAGGGAGATGCTCTACATTCAGACATTTGACCTATATAACCCTGGACGCGGCTGCACACACCGGCACCCGTGGACAAACACACACACACACACACTGTCCTGTCCTATCTGTGTGCGCATGTCGTCAGTTGTAATAGCTCCTGACATCAGCAGAATTGAGTTTGGAGTCAATGTGGATGTCCTCTGTAAGCCAATCATCCAATCAGCGCTCCTGACTACGTGGGTCAAAGGGCATGGTGATGTCATACTCTCTGACAACATGACAAAAAGCCTGAGCGAGAGGGAAGGAGGCGAGAGAGAGAATATCTCATATGTTGGGGTGCTTTAATGACACAGGGGTGGACCGAACACGCACACTCACACGCTAAGGGCCCTCTACGCTTCTCCAAATCGGACGGCCAACAATAAAGCACTCAGTGAAACATTTATGACTTTCATAAACAAGAGCCAGTGATTAATGTTAGCCCTCTTCTTTGGGATTTCTAATAAAGTATGACACATTTACACCCTCGGTCAACGCAGCCAAAGACCTATTAAACATGTCTGAGAGGATAGATGGCCACGGCATGCACGCACATACGCACACTTACTCACGGAAGAAAGGGAAATTAACCAAACAATGTCTCGCTCATGTTTTCTTTCTTTTTCTTTTTTTTCCCATGGTCATAACAAGCAAGGCACCCTAACGTCCAATTTGCCGTGACATTTAAGGCTCAGCCTCCTCTGACTGGAGCTGTGGCCGTGGCGGCGGAGCTCCTCGCTTTCCCGTGTAACTGCGATTGTTGTGAGATCGGCTCCTACTTCCACCAGTCTCGTTTAACAGCTGGACTGAGAGAAGGGGGCTTGTAAAACCTCGGATATATTACCATGAACACAGAGAGGGGAAAAAAAAACATCAACATCAAAATCTCTCATGGGTGAAGAGCCCAATGTCTATATTTGCCTCTGGGAAAATGTGAGTGAGAAACAGTTGTCACTAATTTTCCAGACTTTTCACCTTTGCGGTTATGAAGTGACGCGCTGCGTGCAGGGAACAAAGGAAACCAACGTGGTTTGAGCTGAACATTACTTACCTCCATGGGCAACCTTTAACTTAAGAAGTGATTAAAGCGAAGTACGAAACGCTTTCTATGCTCCAATTATGTTGCGTAACGCTGCTCAATAAATGTCAGGTACAGTCAGGGACTGTTGCTGAACCCAGCGTTTAATGTTCAGTGACGGATTGTAAAGGAGCTATGAAGGGGCCGGGACGGAAGGAAAGAAAGGACACAAACTAAAGGAAAGGAAAGGAGGACGTCTCGCTTTGGTTTTCTAAGAGCTTTTAAAATAAATTGCCTATTTTAATGCAACATTATGTCACTTTTGCTTCGGCTGACTCTCCATCCACAAGTGGCGATGAAATCTATGGTTTTTGTGTACAGGAAACACAAGCTATCAATTACCTAACCAGAGCTCATCAACCCGGCATCACTGCTGAACTTCCCAGGTCTGATTGTTGCAATCTGATGAACAAACCAACGCTCAGCAATGCAGCAGATGCTCGCTGGAGAAATGGTTACAGGTGATTACAGAGTGGGAGTGAAGGCAGCACCATGTGCCATCAAGGTGATTTTAGGTAAACCTGCTGTATATTACTGGTTGAGGTTAAGACTGTTGTGTTGAACAGTAGCTCGGTTAACGTCTTTAGCTGTGCTGCAAACAGCATGTGCTCATATCCAGATTCCAAAGGTCAGAATATACCAAGCTGTCTGAGCCTGGAAAACTCCGAGTGAATCATCGTATTTGGAATACACTCTGTTGCTAAGTCTCCCTGCATCCTATTTGGATGTGTGTGTGTGTGTGTGGTAATAAATGATGCCGTGACTCGATCTCTCCATAATACTGTAATCATATAAAAGACATTAAAGTGTGAATGAGGACATTTTAAGAAGGGGGGAAAAAAACCCTGAGTGCCAATACCACAGTGAGAGTGCCACGCAAACTCATTTTGACCTTTAGCTTCTAGCCCAGTTCCACCAGACAAATTATTTTCTGCTATTTCATTCACCCACCTCAAAGCCATTAGCAGCGCTAGTGTCATATTGAATACTCACCCATACGATGATGGCAGTTACTGGTCTCAACCAAATGATGTTATGCTTTTGGCAAACACTTGACTTAATGATATCATGTGAACTGTCAAAAGTCAAACCTTAGCTTTAGTGGAAATTCATTTGCAAAAAGAAGTGTATGTGTATCCTGGGCTCTTGTTTTGATTTGTAAAGACGGGAGAGAGGAAATGTATGGCACCTGGTTAATGTTTTACAGTTTTTGCTTTAGACTGATAGGTCACGGTCCGATTGGTCCGTCTGTTTAGTGTCAGTGATTGATATTATTGGCAGTTCCTCTCAATTTGAGATCCGCTCATATTACTATTACTTGCTATGTTATGCAGTGTCACTGCTCATGCCTTTATGACAACTAGGAAATGTATTTCCCAGTATTGATAATAGAAATAGAAATAGAAAAAAAACAACTGATTCCCAGTTGTTGTCCTTCCCAGTATGTCTGCCTGTCTTTGGTCCCGTCCCAGCCATTGTAACCATAGCAGCATTTTGTCTCAAACTTTAGCAGGAATCCCATCGCCCCTCCATCCCTATAGCACACCCCGGAGCCACCCACTGTTTTATTGCCCAGTGTTGTTCTCTGAAAGACTGGAATTCAGAGTTTCATGGGGCAAAATTAAACCAAATATGCGGGGCAGAAGTGGGGGAACATGCACCACTACAAGTCCTTTGGTTTTGGAACTGCTGCCCTCTATTATACAGATATTGATGGTTGTGGACCATAGCGTTGTACATGTTTTCAAACCAGGCAATTTATAATCCTGTTATTGTCTGAATGGGCTGTTCATTACTGATTTACATTCCTGATTCCTGCCTATAAAGTTAATAAGTAGGACTAAAAGAGCAAGAGTGCAGAGGGGAAGGAGGAGATTGAGGAAAGAGGCGAAGGAGGGTGTGTTAAACTACGTGCCAGGTTCCCTGCTGGGCCTCCATTCATTGATGCTAGTCTTTTACAAGGCAGCCTGCCTGGCAGCAAGGGGCAAAGCTTCCATGGTAAAAAAAAAAAGAAAGGGGTGGGCAATTCCAGCCAAGGATGCAACTGTTGCTATGTGGGGGAAATATTCAGCCTGACTCCGGCTTTGTTGAAGTCAAGTTATTGCTATGGCATCTTAGTATTAAATCGAATGAAATATCAATAACAAATGTTAACATGTGCTCTTGTTGTTGCTTTATGGTCGGGGTGGGTGGCTCATATTGGAAGTCAGGGATGGTGTTGGTGGAGGCGGTGGTGATAGGGGAGACTCTTATAGTGAAATCCCGGTGGAGGGTAATTGGAATTCAATAGGAGTTAGATCATGGCTGCTGCCTTAGTTCCTTTGAGGGAAAAGCTATGGGGGATTAGCAGTCGTTAGCCCATAGTGATGTGAAGTGGAAAGGAACAGCTGGCTCTCAGCTAGCCACATGGTGTGCGTGTGTCAGCGTGCACGTTACAGTGTGTGTGTGTGTGTGTGTGTGTGTGTTACGTGTGGGCAATTTTTGCGTGTCAGAAAAGAAAAGGCAAAAAAGAGAGGGTGTTTCAGTCTTTCTCAATCTCTGTGTGTCTGTGCTACTGAGGGGTGGGATCACAGCTAAAATCCCCATACCAGAGGAGTAGCATAATGAATAATTATTTTAAATCTTATTCAATTGTATTCCATTGCATTCCATATTATTTTGCTCCTTGTTGTCGCCTCCAAGTTTCCAGTCTGTGGGGAGTCTGCTAAACTGTCAGTCCTGCAGTGTTTTACAAGCTTTGAACACTTTGTTATTTTATATAAAAGCGGGCAGGCAAGTCCGCTGAATACTTTTGCCATTTTATGTGGGAGGATGAAGGAGGGATAGAGGGAGGTAGTGAAAAAGCAGGAGAGGAAAGGTGGAGTAAACAGGCCCATTAGACCAGCCCGGGGTTTGGGCACGTGGCTCCACACTGCAGCGAGCTGCAGCAACCACCGACATAATAATGCAACACAATGCGTGGCCTTGTAGCTTTGATTATTTTTATGTGTCTCTGGGTTAGATTATACTTTACACTCCTTTTGATTTCACCAACATCAGCGTTTACAGAGTTACTGTGGCCTGCAGGAATATGGCATTTTGCGCGCTGACATCCTTTTACTACTCGAAACAACCTTTAATGCTCAAGCATTGATGTAAATTCCAGCACAACAAAAACATCCAGTTGTTTGATCATGTCTCCTCATGATACTGAGGAGAGCAGCAGGATAAAACTTTTCACATATGAGGTAGAAAAGCAATGCAATAATGCATAGGTGTGCCTCGTTTAGAGGATGTATTAGCACCACCTTCATTGGTGGACTGTCTCATTTCGACGGCTCCTCTGAATGTGTCCTTTCAGCCGCCAGCAGCAAAGGTTCTAATTGGCCAACCTATCCAAAGATGCTGGTGTAGAATAGAATAGCTATTAGGTTTAGCTGAATGCTTAGAAATTCAAGTATGAGGCTTCAACTTAATTTAATAGTTAACACACGTGGGGAAAACAAGGGGCTGCCTTGAATTAGCTAACTTTTACGAGGCTAGTCCACCTCTGCTGCTGTTTTTACTTCAGGCCTGTTGAACTAATATTTTCTACTATTGGTCTAAAGATGTTAATTTCTATCCCTTACCCAGAAGCTCAGTCTGCAGTCTTGTTTCCATCACATACAATTTATTTCTTCAACAGATATCCAGCTGACCCAGTTGCTTGCGACGTGGTCAGGTTTAAAATCGTCCCTTCAGCGGCTCCCACACGGCCGCGCCGCTGTGGAAAGCTTTTCAGATGATGGCCACGCCCTCACGAGGGACCGCAATTCAAACGCTGCATGGGATATATCAGACCTTTGTCTCACCCCCTCTGCGGTCAAAACGACAAGACCCACTCCTCTCATCAATGTCATGGTCTCTCTCTTTTCTCTTCCTCCCTCTCTCCCCCGTTCCATCTCTCTGTACAGTCGGGTCAGGCTATTAAATGGTAGAATACATTACAGAGTGGGGGGCGGGGGGGGGGACCTAATAGATTGGAATATTATAACCATACAATAATTTCATGAAAAAGTCAAGGAGGGATCATCGCTCTTATGAACTCCAAGAGAAATTGAGGCTGAAAAATGTTCAAATAGAAAATGTTAATGCCAGGCTATACTACATGTAATTGTGCCTGCACCATTCCCTGGGCTGGCCCCATTCGTGCCACTTTATTAGTGGTAATTGAGGATATGAATTATAAATGGCGGGGGGGTGATTTCTCTCCTCCTTCTCATTGAAAGTGAAGCATAATGACCACTGCCATTGTTTAACCTTCATAATCGTGTGTTCTCATGTCTTTGCTTTTCCTCCTTCCTTCTCTTCTCCCCTTTAACCACTCGTGCCTTTTCTTTTATTCATGCCTTCTGTTTTTTGTAACGCCCCCCTTTTCTCCAAACACATTTCCTGATTTCTTATCTCCTATTTTTAACTTCCCAACTGCTCCCGCCTTGCCTTTTATTCCTCCCGTTTCCCCTTCTCGTCATTCTTCATTCTCTGCTGCATTTTATTATTTGCCTTTTCTTCTCTTTCGGGCTTCTCTTCCTCAACCCTGACTCGGCACTGGTTTGCTGAAATTAAAACGATAAAAGCATGAGAGCATGTGAGACGCCGACATACTTAGAAACAAGCACACATAACAATAAACCTGCGCCCTCAGATGAGGGGCTTGGCGGTGCTTTCTACCTTGCTGTAATTGCATAATAAGCCCCACCGGTGAGTAAATGCCCCGGGCGAGGGATCCAGCACAAGGGGGCTGGTGGTTTTCTTGGCATTGTTTCTGAGAAGTTCACTTCTTTTTTATTTAGGCATTTTAAAGATCAGCAGCTCCACACCTACCATCCAACAAAGTCCATTAGCCTCAGCCTCTCACCCACGACCAGTCTGCTTTTTATTTACAACATCAAACGTTTCACTTCATTAAATTACCTTTTCTTTTTCCCCTCACTCACCCCCCCCCCCCCCCCCCCCCCCATTAAATTACCTTTTCTTTTTCCCCTCACTCCCCCCCCCCCCTCCCACCCTCTCGCTCTCTCTCTCTTTTTCTCCTAGTTGCATTTAGTTCCACAACCGAAGGACGCAGGGGTGACGGCGGGATGAAACAGCCTTTCAGTGCAGTCTGCATTTGGTTTATAGGGGGAAATAATGGGTAATTGGGAGAAGGTATTTAATAGGAAACCGACATTGCGCTGTAATGCAACTGTTGTTAAAGTGGGACTCGCTCAGTCGGTCGGTGTCTCTGAAACGTGGAGGACTGCTGCTCGCTATTTTCCTTTTGAAGACATCAGTTGCCAGTTAAGTGGTGATGACTGCATGAGTCTGGTCTGAAGTCTGTGTGTGTGTGTGTGTGTGTGTGTGTGTGATGCCGAATCATGGCATAATGGAACTTCCAACACAACAAAGTGTACCTGCTGTCTTGCAGGGTCTAAACTGAACCGCTCAGGTTTAAGGGTGAGACTTTAAACTATGCCACCGGGCTGAACCACTGTATCCTTCTCCATTAAAAAAAAAGAAGAAACTATTATCTCATTTATTTCTTTTCTAATTTTTTTTCAAACACAATCGATTGTTGTTTGTTTGATCTCACTCCAATCTGAGATGTGTGATGTTGTGAGTGGAATCCCTCTGAAACCCAAATCTTTTACTCAGGTTTTTTTTTTTTCTCCCCCCCTCCTCCAGCATTGATTGAGAGTTTGATTTGATCTCGGTCCCTCATGTACTGCCACATCTGCAGCTTGTACTGCTGTGTGAAGCCGGCGTCAGCTGTGTGAGCATATAAATGAAACCAGAGAAGAGTGAAAGCTAAACATTCTTCGAGATCAATATTCCAATATCTAACATCAGGGAACTCCAATAAGTACAACGCCAGGGCCACTTCAATGGCAACATCAAGGCGGGGGGGGGGGGTTTACACACACATACACGCATACACAGGGGGAGAGAGAGAGAGAGAGACAAACGATTGCAGCTTGTACTGCTGTGTGAAGCCGGCGTCAGCTGTGTGAGCATATAAATGAAACCAGAGAAGAGTGAAAGCTAAACATTCTTCGAGATCAATATTCCAATATCTAACATCAGGGAACTCCAATAAGTACAACGCCAGGGCCACTTCAAAATGGCAACATCAAGGCGGGGGGGGGGTTTACACACACATACACGCATACACAGGGGGAGAGAGAGAGAGAGAGAGAGAGAGAGAGACAAACGATTAGTGGGTTTCAGATAGTGATCAGGCAAGCACCATAAAATCCATCCTACTTAGGAGAAAGGAATAATCCATTTGAGGACAGGTTTCAATACGGTCCATACTAACCATGTCACGCTGAGGAGCTCGCCAAAAGCGGAGGGGATAATTTGGGGCAGAGATACATTGGCAAATTTTTTGAAGCAATGAAGTGAGGTCATATTGCCCGGAAGCAGAGATAAGAATTAGTCAATCAATGTTCATCGTGGTGGTTAACATAATGGGCTGGAGGCCAACGGATACTGGTGGTTAAACCCGGTGTCAAGCTGCTAACTATCAGGAACAAACGTGCCATTATTCAAATGTGCAGGTGGACGTTCTAGCCACGTTTGCAAACCTGAGCCTGAAGGCTGCGCTGAAGAAACATGAGGAAAAGTCCATCAGCGCTGCCTCGTTGTTCCTCATCTTTCACCCAAATTATTAAGTAGCTTCCATTAGTCTTGGACATCTCTGTTTGGACAATAAGCAATGAGGCTGAACTAATGACCCTTATCCTAATTACATCAGGGGAGAGACAGAGGTGTGGGCCTCTACACAAATGTGCCCCTGCCCTGTTTGTGTGTATTCAAACAAAGCGCTGACCCCCAACGACCAGTGGTGGTCATCGAGGCAATGACCACCACTGGTCGATACCCTCCCACCCGCCCCACCCTCTCAGCAACCTAACCAATCCGTCCTCCCCACAAAGCCCATTCGCAGCCCCAATCAATGTCGAATTATGGGTTATTTATTGAATAATCAAAACGGTATTATGGCCGCGACTGGCTGACTAGCCTGCAGTGGCTCACAATGGGGAAATAGAGGGTGGCGGTGGTGGAGGGGACTATTTATCAGCCTAGCTGCCATGCATGCGTTCGAAATTAGGGTAATCAGTTGGCATGTAAACAGTAGGCCTAGCAGCTGGCTGCCAGACAGCCAGGCTATTACTCACTCGCCACTTATCATCACTGACGTCTGAGTGTGTGTGCGTGCGTGTTGGTTGGAGTTGACAGACAAGGCATTTAGGGATTGGTGGTACTTATGTTTTATTGTGAGTGTGTGTGTGTGTGTGTGTGCGTGCGTGTGCACCCACATTTCAGCTTGTGTTACGTAAGCCTGATCCCATTTAACCTGTGGGGTGAGGGAGCTTTAACAGTCATAAAAATTGGAAGCAAATAAGTAATCATAATAATTTTTGAAGAATTTTCTCAAACTCATAAAAACGAACCTATCAAAAACTTTAACCGCATGTAACTAATGTCCATATGTGGCACATTTTCCGCCGTATCCCAGTGCTCCTCTAGTTATTAAAAACCAATTTAAAGTCAAGTAAAAAAAAAAAAAAAAAAAACCTTAGCTAAACGTCCACTTACTATTTATTTCGTCAGTTTTTAACTGAGTGACATGGTTTTCATCTGTGAATAAAGTGCACCCCATTCTTTTGGTCGTGTCAAATCACTTACAGAGAAACTGCATCTGCTCATTTACAACATGAGACACAGATGGAAGCTTTATTCCATTAATAAAGCTTTACAAGCTTTTTTTTTGTTTGTTGTTTCTCCCATATAATTCTAGTCACATAGTCATGTTGGTAAAGCTGTGTATGGCATCACCCTCCAGCCGTCCTGACAATGGTGACATGACCACACGGGAGAAAACAAGTATTCATAATCAATGCAGAAAATTGTCGGGGGTTAAGATTTGAAACCCAGAGTCCCGGGGCCACTTGTAAACTAATCTTCCAGGGCAGCCTTTGTGTTAGAGGTCAACAGACATCATTACAGCGGGTGTGCAGGGGGCAGAGGAGAGGGCAGGGCCGTGCATGTGTGTGTGCGTGCGTACGTGTTTGTGTGAAGGGCAGATGAGAGGGCAGGGTTGGCCGCTGTGGGCAGATCGTCTTTCTCTCCAGAGCTTTGGCCTGTGAGGCTTGGATGCACGCTGCTGTGGTGGAGAGTGGAGGACGCATTCGGTCAAGGAGTCTGGGCCGACAAGACCCGATGTGTTAACCAATAAAACAGGCAACTACTGGAGTGTGTCTTGTTTTGATGGATAATTTGGGATGAATAGATGTTTAAGTGACAAACAGAGGACATATATATTACCCCATATATTATGAATTTTGATTAGAAAGGATTATTGTGGCTAAGATAAAGTCACTTAGGTCTAAAGTTTGTGTGCGGCTGTACCAGGAAAGACGAGGAAGATTTGGGAAGGACATAAACAAGTAGGAAAGAAAGCAACAAAGGGAGAATGTTTATTTATCCACCCACCCTTCTGCGTATCTGCCCATCTATTTGTCTCCCCCTCTTGCTTTTAAGACCTCGGTACTGTGCACATTTATTGCATGTTGCCATATTTTCATCCCTCAAAAAGCATTAGAAAAGCCAATGTTGGGGCGGGGTAAGTGAATTAGGATTGGTTTTTGCCTCCCCTGGCCACAGAGGGAGGTAGGGTTACCCACAATAAGATCAGAATGAGACCAATTTTGTTTCTGTTGCCATTCACAACAAACAATGGGCACCTAAAAGCCCTGCAGCATCTGTGGCCTCGCTCAGGCCAAAACACGCATGATGGCCCTGGTCGATAGACGCCGACAGCTAGATGGACGAGAGGAGTCACCCGCACGCACGCACGCACGCACGCCTGAGGCCGGCTGCACACTTACGTAGGCAGACACTAGCGTGATCTTCCCTGATAGCTGCAAACTGCCTGGAACACTAGTTAGCGGTTGCTGCAAAAGTGGCTTGAGTGCTTCTGAAGACACCGATCATATCAGCGCGGAGAGGAGAATAGAGGCTTATCGACTCAGGGAGGCTGATGGACAGGCAGAGAAAGAGGGAGGAAAAGTGAGTCGGGATCCGTGGTCATGTCTAGGCAACACATGCTGCAGGTGATCTAATCACGAGGCATTACACTGACAGACAGGTCATAATCAGCGGTTACTATTTGGAGATCAGGAATGGATATATGGGCCGAGAAGAACATTTGTGTCTCTTCTCGTTCTCCTGGGCGATCAATTTGCTTTTAACACTCCTCCCTGAGGTTGAACCTATTGGGCTCAAATTAGACCAATGCATCAGATTGAACAGAAACTTTTCTTCTCAACAAATTAGTTACACAAATGTTTTTTTCCCTATGTGAAAATTACCAGGAATTAAAAATGCTGAAAACTTTTTTCTATTCATTTTGTAAACCCAAACTATTTTCAAGTTTCCAATATAAAGGCTGATTATATTCAGTTGTTAGCAGATGAGAGCTAATCCGCTCAGATATTGAGATGATTATTATTATTTTTTTTTATTAATTTGGGTTTAGAGCTGAATTATTATTTTTAAGCATTGCAAACAAAGAAAAAACATCTGCAGTCTTTCACACAATGAGTATTTTCCCTATGTTCCCTAATATCTTCACTTAGAAAAATAAAACACTGAGACAAAATCTACTATTAGCAACTGTTTTCTCTGAACAAATGCTGAGGTGATTGAATTCTTTCTTTTCTCCACATGCCTTTTAACCAGAGAGATGAACTGTTAGGCTCTAGACTTGGCTCCAAGAATTGCAGGCAATAATTTGTGATAACTAGAAAAATGCCCGAGGTTGACAGCTCCTGTAAAACACCCCGTGGTTTGCACTGTAAGTGAGGATGCTCCGTGTACAGCAGCCTGACCTCGCGCCGCCCTGGGCTAATGACATTAGGACATACACGTTGGTGTTGCAACAGGGTCACCCTCGGTGCACCTATACGCACGCATGCAGACATGCACACACGCCAAACGACCTATGAACATGCGTACACACTGCACACCCACACACACACTCACCCAAAGTCCAGAGTCCCCTGGGCGAGCCATTAAAGTAGCTTCCCTCTCAGGTCGCCTCTCATTACAGCCCATTAGTCAGGTGCATTTGAGAGAGTGTGTGGGGTCACCCTTCACTGGCTAACAAGTGGGGTAACGGAGTTAGCAAGACAGAGAGGGGAGGCCGCGGGAGGAGGGGTGCTTTGCCTACACCTGCCCACCCACACATATGCACACCCCGAGGGTATCGATTGCAACCGCCGTTTCACCTTTGCCTCTGTGACCTCCCCAACGATGTGTTTATTTACTCCAAACACACACGTCTGACACACGCTGCCTGTCACACCATAACTAACAGGGGCATTAGGGTGGGGGGGGGGGCACATAAGGAGGCTGTCATAACACAGGGCTGGACACTGAGAGGAACTTTAGGGGGAGATACTGGAGGCTGAGGAAACGCAAAACTGAACGAATTAGGGGGAAAAAAATAAACATTGTGGGATGGATTTGGCTGATGGAGACTGAAGGAAGGTGGACACATGCACTGAACTCTCCAGAGGAGAAGAGCGTATAAGCAGAGGTCAAAGAGAGACCCTGGGCAAAACCTTTGGATGTGAGAACACAGCAGGGGCTGTGTTGCTATTGTGAACACGTCTGTGCAGAAAACCTCCCGCTGTGTTCTGCATGTGCGAAAGCAAAACTCTGGGTAAACTCTGGCGCCAGCGTTACCCGCAGGTCATGTCTGAAATCGGCTTTTGTTGTTTCTGAGTGGAGGGAAAACAAACATTTGATATTTCATTTCGGTCTGGCAGGTGGCAGCTGAAGAGATCCGCTGGTAATAATCGGTGACATTTTCATATAAATAAATGTCGGCTCATCAACAGCTCATCAGCGTTTTATGAGGGCACATCGTCCCACCTGGCCCACTAAAAGACATGTTTTGCATTTCTGATTTATTTAAGGACAATTGAAGAACTTAAACACACACACACACACACAAAGCGTTCCTGCTGTGAGGGCTGAGCCTCTGAATCGTGTCCTCTGTGACGGGGACGCTCCAAGGCTCAGTTTATCAGCAGAGGGAACCTGACATTCCACACGTATCCTCACACCTCCACCCTTTTTTTTTTTCCTCACAACATTTCCCTGCTTGCTCCATCCCCTCCGTCCCCTCCTTTTGACACCTCAACTGATAACACTATGCAGAGTGGTCTTAAGATACGCAACATAGACTTTTATGAGTCTGCCAACCCCTTGATGAACTTTACCTAGATCCACTGAGCAAGAAGAGAAAGACATAATGCTGTGACAGAGTTCGACCTCCTTTCAGCTGTGAGCATCTCCACTGATTGACCTCATTTTTTTCATGATGGGTTTAACTGTACATTGCAGAGCTATTTTTGGCACAGTTGACAAACCAAACCACTAATAATCTTAACTGATTTAATGGCACCATATAAAATACAACAAGGCTATATGACAGGAAGGCAACACAGACAAAACTGTGAACTAGCTGCTCGGGCCTAAAGTCATTTCAGTTACTGATCAGTCCCCTTTGCAAACTCATCTTTAGTATTGTCTCATATGGGATGGAGCTATTGAAATAAGTTAGAGCAGCATTATTTGGATGCTGTAATAACTATGACAACAGAGAAACACTCATATTGCATCAATAAACCAAACAAACCTGTACAGACAAATAGCTACCACATTTTGGAGACATTGTTTTAGGTCTTTAAGGAATATTCATTCTTCTTTTACCTCTGCTTGGGTCTCCACCAACATCTTGGGGAAACATTGGGCTGCTTAGCTCCTAAAAGCTCCATCACTCCGTGGGTCTCTGTGCATGTATGCATATTTTGTGTGCACACAGTGTGCAAGATGTTTTGTGGCAGTCGTGAGCCAGCTAGTGGCTGGGCAGGCCATCCATAGTGATTTGCAGTAAAATTTTAATGGGGGATCCATACATATGTCTAGCTGTCAGCTTTATGAGGGCGTTTATACAGGCGAGTCCCACCATGCCAGGCTGGACCAGAGACAGCCAGGACACACACACACATACACACTCTGTCACGATCTCTTTTAGCAGTGCCATAGGGACCAGTACTGTCACAGAACTGTCAGCCCTGGGTGCTCGGGGCCCTAAATGAAGGCATCAAGCGCTCTCATTCCCCGCTGTAATAAAACCCAGTCAACAAGCCCCCGCCGCGGGCAACTCATAATGGGCTTTTTATTTCCGTTGGTCGCCCCAGCTTACAGAATTAAAGCCCAGTTTGGTGAATGGACAACAAGGTGGACTCAAGGTCACTGGGAGAGCTGGAGGGTGAGGAGGACACCTTCGGGTTTCAAACTGAAAACCCCAGAATGAGGCCATCTCTGTCCTTTAAAGAATTAAATTATGAAATGAACACCAGCAAACGTGAGGATAAAAACTCAGAGATGCAAGGGAGCAGTGCCCGTGCATTTTGCAAGGCCATCATTTCAAACACAGGACAATACAGCTGGCACTGTTTCTATTGAAGAGCGGAGAGGGAAAACCACAAGTTCACAGTTCCACTAATTAGCAGCCGCTGGACAAAATATCCACTGTGACCCTGGTGATCTCACTTACCCTACCTGCCTCGTTTCGGGGGAAACAGGAAGGAAATGATCTCTGTGGAAAAGGTCAAGGGTCGGCCCATGTTGTTGTGTCAGAGCAGAATGACTGGTGCCGTGTGTCAGAGACAAGTCGTGTGTGTGAGAACAGGATACTGTGTGTGGAGGTATTCAGTAATGAGAGGAAAAAACAACAGAGCAGCAGACGGTAAACAGCGACAGGTGTCTTGTTAGGTTTGAATTACCGACACACACACGAGCAACCATCTGGCAATGCTCTGGAGAAACATTTGAGTGTTTTGTCTTTGTAATAGACAAGATTACCCAATGCAGGTTGAATCTTTCAGCAAATGATTCAATCAAATGAGTAAAGTGTTTAAATTCCACAAGTCGAACCAAGTGAAACAAATGTTTAGACAAATACGACGTGCTGTTGGCATTTTAATCAAGCTGTGTGTTTCTTATCTGTGACATTAAGGGTTATCAATAACTCACTATGCTAAAGCTTAATGTTCAACCATAGGTCTAATTTAGATATTCCATGGTAACCATTACTTTTGTGATACAGGGGATGAACTAGAGCAAGACGTGTATCTGTGGGGCCTGATGTCTGATTAGATGTTTAAACTACTGATTATCGTAGGTCGTCCACCGCTTATCCTCAGGTCTTCAACATCTGACCCCCCCCAAAAAAACAGAGTGTAACGTTACTGCTGTGCAAACACTCCATTTCAAATATGTTTGTGCACTAAATAATTTGGGATTTCCGTATAATATGAAGAAATCGTGATGTAACACCATGTGCATGATCTTTAAGACACCTGAGTTAAAAGTCAAGAGAAGGCCACGTTTCATCATGATGCCGCTGCTGTAAGGTGAGGTCTGTCAGATGTTGTTGGGGGGGGGGGGTCAATGTCTGTTAATTAAAAGACAACCAAAGTAAAAAAGTGGACATTGCAGGTATTCACTGACAAATGGACTTGGGGGAGATCATGAAAGTGGCTAACCATCACTGAAGTACTTAGACAATGTGTCCTGATAACTCCAGCTAGACTCCCTTTTAGGCGCTACTTTACTTAATTGAGTGTGAAACCTTTATCACTATCAAGACAGAAGAGCAAAGAAGGATGGACGGATAAAAGAAGACAGAGGATGCGGGCAGAGGATGAAGGAGAGGACAGGAGAGAGCCTTAAGAGAAATAAAGAAGAGCACAGAAAAGGTGGAGAGAGGAAAAGATGACGGAGGAGGTGAATGGGTGTCCCTCACCAGATGGAGTGGTCATATAGGCAGGTACCCTCCAAATGAACCTCCACCCCTCCCCTTGTATTAACCCCCATCCCCTCCACCCCCAGTATACTGAACCCCACCACTCCGTCATGCTATTACCTCCCTGTCTCTTTCATTATCTGCCGTGAACTCTGGGTAACCTCGTCGTGGCCATTCTTTATGTCATGGCCCGCAACGCGAGCTGTGATTTAGGCCCATCCAGTCCACCTAATTTGATTTCATCATCACAGGGTGCGGCGAGAAATGGGGGGGGGGGAGGGTGATGCTGTGGGAGAGGAGAGGGGGAGACCAGTAGGAGGAAGGAGAAAAAGGTGGAGGTGGGACTGGGGGGAGAGAGGTAAGGGGATATTAGGAGAGGGGGTCACATCGGTAAGCTCTAGCCGAATGACTTGAAGAGGCTAATAAAGTAATCAAGGCCTTCGTTACATGGCCATAAGATTTGCCCTAAAACACTGATAACTATTAGCACGCCCCATCATTAGCCAACATTAACAGCTTTTCCCTCTTCTCCTCTCCTCTCCTGTCCTCTCTTACCTACTTAAACAGTACAAACAGACACAGTTTGTCCTACCAAGAGAAATGGCAGCATCAGCAAATACACAATAACACTGGCTTACGATTAAGTCTGAAGTTTAAAGTAGATTGACAAAGTTTGTGCAGAGTAGAGGTCAACATGGACTGACAAAAGAAAGTTGACTCCATCTTTCATTCCTGTCATTGTAACTATGACAACAAATACTGTTCAATAAATGTTTGTTTTCATATATTCATACACTTATTTTGACCCGTGACCCATGACTCTATCCTGTACCCAGTTGCCTTTGTGCCAATAAGCCACACACACACACACACACACACTGTGGCAATGATCTCAAGGTTTTTATTATTTCCCATTGTGTTGAAATATTTAACAAAATCTCTTTCTAGTTTGTGCAATGACACTCAGTCAATACAGAGAGGAAATAAAAGCCTGACACTTCCCTGGCTGCCGATAGCTTGTTGCTAAGACATGTCCTCTGATGACACGACTTAAAACACACACACAGAGAGACAGATGGATTTGTACCCTACTCTGTTTGACACACGGACGCAGACACTGTCATTGCCGGGTAATCATCAGCCATTAGGATACATGGCGCAAGACAACAAAGCAAAGTGTCCTCATAGCCAAACCGGCTATTATCTTTCACTCAATACACCATAAAGGAAAGGAGGGAATTTAGAGAGTCTGCACTGTTAAGGCCATATATGTAGTTAACTTGCAGTTGAGCATCAGATGAAATTACATTATGTCGTTGTCAGCCTGTTAGGGTGAAGCGGTGGGTGGAGATGTCGAAAGTCTAGACAGAGAGACGGAGATGATACTCTTCCTCCCAAACGGGTCGCCAACACAAACTGCCAGCTTGTGTTTGAATCCACCCAATCCGGGTGCAGCAAGGCAGCTAACTCGACTAAAGAGAATATTCTGTATACAAACCAACTTCAGAGGGTAAGGACACTGATTGAATACAAATCTATAGGTACTGACATCGGTATTTTGCGCTGAAAACGGGAGCCATCTATCAAAGTCAGAGTGGAGGAGAACGCCTCTTCACTCTCCAGTATCGCTCTTTGACGGGAACTACATGGTAATGCATAACGATTGCTTGAATGCGATTATCTTCCCGAGGAGGAAAAGTGGCCATCTATTTTCACTGTGTTTGAGAGTGTTCAAGTGTGTGTAACAAAGTCAACGCAGACACTTTTACAAACCTCTCCTGTTCCAGAAAGGGCAGTTCACGCTCCACATAAGTACTCTCAAACGCACACACACGGTTTCCATTAGCCAATCCGTCAGCCAGTCGTCATCGGGGGTGATTCAGATGTGTTGCATGATGGATGACTGTTCATTTCATTTGTGGGTAAAGTTGAGCCAATGTGCATGTACACCGAGGTGGTGTGAGCTGCACTGCAGGTATATAAAATGTGTATGTTTGGAAGCTATTGTACAATAGGTATTTTATCATATCTGTACTGCTACAAGTACCTAATATGTGAGTGATGGTGCCAGTTTTACAAACAATGTAAGAATCTTGAAGGACGTCACCAACCACAGCTGTGATTGTTCTTAACTTAAACAATGCATTACTTCAACAACAAAAATACAACATTTCTATTGTTATTTCTTTGTCTTTCAGTCTTTAGGCTAAGCTGACATCCCCTGGCTCCAGCTCCATAGCATAGCCTCCCTCTTCTGGCCAATGCTCACTATAAAATACATTCACATATTTGGCCACCACCTCTATCTGTTGTGATGCTCAGCAAATGAATGGCCGAGATTTGGAAAGCTCATGACATAACCACAACAAGTCTGTCCAGATAAGAACGCCATGTTTAACTGCTGGCAGTTTACTCCGATTTTAGGTAAGTTGACATATTTGCTGTAAAAACCAAAAGAAAGAGTCAGTGCGTGTGTGCCAGCCTGGCGGGGTACATGGAGGCCGAGCTTACTATAGCAGATGGGAATAACTGCCAAAGCGGAGAAATAATAAACCAAAGATTCCTTTGAGTCTGCAATATCAGAGCTGCTTTCATTACTATTGTTATGTGTGCACATATTTCCAAATAATTTGTCTTCGCTGAGAGGCTTCACTGCCGCGGCAGCGGAGCAAACACCCAAAACGTGACACTTCAATGACGACTAAATATTTAATCAGTGCCAGTTATTTTCTGCCAGGTTATGCCTCCATCTGGGTAGCAGCCGAGTGTGAGGGTGTGTGTGTGTGTGTGTGTGTGTGTGTGTGTGTGTGTGTGAGACCTCAGAATGCAGGATTAAAAGAACGGACTGTCTGCATTCCTCTCTCACACACACCACACCATTTCTTTGGTTCTCCTGGCATCGGTGCTGCAAAGCTGCTACATGCCAAAGACCATATGTTCAATTTCGAGGATGCCAAGATATCGTTGACGATGATTACGGCGATGATGATGATGTGTGCGGCAGAGTGAGAGTGCTGGGCTTTGCACGCGTTATTGTGCAGCAGTCGGGGTGTATATTTGCAAGGAAAAAAGAAATCTTTCAATGTCAATGTCAATGTGTTCCATTTATTTAGAGTGGAGCATACGGAGAATATGTGTTCATTCAGAGGGTGTGAGACTCAGCCTGGCATGCTCCATGTTGGATTGTGCGCATATTGGAAATCAAATGATCTTTTTTCATTCAGAGGGTGTGAGACTCAGCCTGGCATGCTCCATGTTGGATTGTGCGCATATTGGAAATCAAATGATCTTTTTTTTTTTTTTTTTTTTCTTCCACATTTGACTCAGAAACAATGTTTTGTCGATGTGAGGACAAATTAAATACCAAAAACAGCCAAACAGAGGGAGCGGGGAGGGCGGCGTATGGAAAAGGAAAGAAACAATATTGGGAACATTACTTAGCAACATATGGCCTGGATTTCCACATTCAGCCTTTATGAAACCATAATGATCTTCATAAGAAAAAAGGACTTTCACAGCACCACCAGATGACCGTAAATCCAAAGTCACATTATTCTCCACCACAGTAATTATATGAATTGCATGCATGTCAACAGTTACACTGCGTGTCCTGTGTGTGTGTATAGTTTTTTAATGCCATCGAGCAACACCAGAAAAAACCTTGTTAAATTCAAGTCGGCAACAGACACACTCTCCACGCGACCGCAACCGCTCTCCTCCCTCCCTGCACCTCCATCCCTCCCGCGCCTCCTCCTCCTCCCTCCCCCCCCTTCTCCTTACTGTGGTGTAAACACAGATTGTTAGGTTAGGGGTTAAAAGTGTTGTGCTTAGATTCTCTCGGCACTAATCTAATTTCTCCTCTCTTTGCGCGTCTATATTTATTTGGTTTTGTCAACACTCACGTCTCCTTCTCTCTCCCTCTCTCTCCCTCCCTCTCTCTCTCTTTCTCTCTCTCCCCTCTGCCAGTGTATTGATCGCTGCTAATGGATTGGCTCTGATTCCGGAGACGTCTAACATGCTTTCCTATCCTCTTATTTTCACCCGGGGAAATCAATGAGGAAAGGCCTGAAAATTTAGACAGGATCAGGTTTTAAGGAATCTACAGTGAGACACAGCCCACTGGAGTGTGTGTTCAGAGACGGGATGGGGCTTTATGTTAAAGACGCATGTTTGCAGTGGTTTTGTGGCAAACTTTGACCTGCTTGTTGTGATGATGGTGATAGCTGTATTGTAACCCCTTTACATCAGGTTTCTGCCTTTAATACACCTTACATACTGTTAAAGTACTAATCATACAATACTGTAGAATGCCAGTCTTTACTTCATGGCACATGGACATGCACATTCAGCTTCATGCATCCAACTCTTTAATGAACTAATATGATGAATATGCTTCATTAAGTCAAAGGGATGCATTCTATGCCTTTACATCTTTGAGTCTATGTTTAAAAAATCTAGGTATTATATCTAGATTCATTTTGACCTCTAAACCCACATACCATCTTCTACAAACACTATATAATCTGAATTTATTATACACCGCTCTTCACATTAAGATTTACAGCAGCTCTAAAACTACACCCCGCACTGCAATGTGATCATTTCAGTTTATGTCTTGCAAGCCTCAACTGTGACCCCGCATTAATTCCCCTCATATCATCTGACATCGGTGGAAAATAAATTACTAAATAATATATTAAATAATAATTAGGGGTGAAACATTTGAGCATTTAACATATACATTTAACATAATACATATTCATATGCGCTGATATAGAAATGCATTAGGTGTACATGCATTGGTATGAACTCTTCTGTGACCAGCTGGAAAATGTAAATGCTATTTATATATGAATGCATCAATAAAGAATGATGATGTGACATTTAGGACCGTGTTTGCTCTGGAAGTATGGACAGCAGTTTGACATCAATTGATGAATAGATCATCCACACTGAAACAGCACATCTCTCTCTCTCTCTCTCTCTCTCTCTCTCTCTGATCTCACTGTGACCTCTGTTCACTGTGTGGTCAAATTTTCTGATATGACTCCATCAATATATAAAAAAAAGGACTCACGCAGATATGCGGACTAATGCGGAAAAAAGGCACAGGTCCCCATTGCTGCTCAAACAACGGATGGAGCTGTGTTAAATCTGAGAAGGCAATCAATGGCCAATGAGGAGTGTGACTGTGTGTGTGTGTGTGTGTGTGTGTGTGACATGCAGGGGGCAGAAGGGCCCAGCAGGTTTGAAACTCTATCCTGGGGCCAGATCATTTATAAATGGGAGGATATTGATGACTGCAGGGTGTGCGTGTGCATGTGCAGGGAGAGATTGTGTGTGTGTGTGTGTGTGTGTCTGTAGGTGGGAAGACATCAATGTGCTTCCCTGCCTCTTCACACAGCAGAGCAAATTGGAGAAGTTGTCAGGAGTCACAACACGAGGGGCCAGCCAGGGGACGATGAGGGCTGCAGGCAGTATGGCGCTGGGCTGATGGCTGAATGCGAGGACAGCCTGGGGCATGATGGGACGGGGATGATCGGGGATGGGTTGGCTGTATAATTCAATATACAGTATTAAGTTGTTGTTTCAATTCAACTTAATTGAGGGAAATCTCTGGAAACAAGTGGAGCTGTCTTATCACACTCGGGCAGAATGACAATGATAGTTGTCAGACTGGAACTGAGGCCAAATCATTTGCAGAGCTGTTGAGTAACCCTCTTTGACGTGCTGTGGTCATAAAGTCCACTGGCTACAGTGATGTGATGCACCTTCAAGGGACACTCCCTTACTGTCCGTCTCTCTCTCTCTCAGTCCCTCCGCTGAGTGTAAGAGTTGGACAAAACTTATTTTATAAAATGATGTGGAGTCTGTAGATGTGACTGGTCCAGAGAAACACACTTGATGGGATAGCAGTGATGGTCCTCAAACCAGTTAGCTCCAGAATCTCTTTTGATGACACATCATCTGACATGGACCTATATATGTGTCGTCACTGATTTTAAAAATAAAACAACTCAGAAGGGACAGAGCTGGAGCCAGTGTACAGTCCTGGTGAGGGAGGCGGGTGCTTCTAGTTGATGTGAAGGACGGAGCGTTTTTTTTTTTTTTTTTTTTTTTTTTTTTTATGCAACCCCCTCTCCTGGGGGCTGCTTTCCCTCCCCCCCGCCCCCCCCCCCCCCAGTACATCCCCTTTACCCCCGGCACTTTCCCTCTCCCACACACAGCAGCAGAGTGGCTGCTGCTTTGTCCTCTTACACAAACATTCCCACAGAAAAGGGGCAGAAAACCATTTACCCCCTTTTACTTACTAACCCCCTGTGCCCCGCCTTACTGCCCCCTCAGAGGTTGTACTGGGGCAGAATCGGGTACCGGGTCCCCCCCCCCCCCCCCTCCCCCATTTCACAAAACCACATGCACACGCACGCACACACCCACAGACAGACACATGCATGCACATGCAAACCGAAGCCACCCGGTCAACAGCTGTACATGAGGTGACAAATTGGGGTCTTTGTCTGTTTAAAGGGGGGTGGGGGAACCCCCACTTTGGACGCACGCACGCACACACACACACACTGAGCCATCCGCCTCTATTGTGGACAAGTTCCACTGCACACCAGACAATGCATATTGCCCCCAGTGTTTAAGAGGAGAAATATGGTGGTGCCTTTGTGGGCGGTAGAGAGCTTCAGTTCATTGAGGGAGTGATATAGAGACAGACAGATTAACAGGGTGAAAGACAGAGAGTGCATAAGGTGGAGAAAATGAGAGGAAGACAGGAGGGAGAAATAGATCAGCCCGTCTCGCAGATGGAAATGATGCATTTTTTTTAAAGACATTACACAGAAAGTTCCCGAAAATGTTGTAACAAGGAAAATAATAATACGTCTAAAATCCTACTCTGGGGTAATTATTTTTAATGAGGCATCTTCTCAACACCAAACTGCTGCCGTCCAGGAGACGTGGGAAAAGGTGGTTAAGACGGTGGCAGAGAAAAGAATTAAAACATTTTTTCCTGTTGCTGTTGCAGCTTCAGTTACAAATGAGTCTCGACAAGCCTCGTAAAGACGGCTGAAATAGACCCAAAGTCTCACCACACTGATTATTACATCGCTCGCCTCTCTGCAAAACACACACACACACACACACACACACACAGTCTACGGAGAATGACCACAAATGCCATATTATTGGTAATGTCATGACTTGTGCTAAATTTAGTGCTAATGTTACTATTATGACTGCGAGCAATCTTCTGTTTATAAGGTTTCCATTCATAAAACCCATACAAACTTTGAACAAACAGAGTTAGGACTCTTTAAAGTAAAACACCTACTTTCCACCTCAATTTGCATTAAGGGTTTAATATTCCTGGAAATAAGCTAATTCCCATATGTTCAGAAAGACTCATCTAATATGAAGCTGCAACCAGAAGTCACTTTAACTGGCACATAGACGGGAGATCAATTTAGAGATGCACAGAGATGGGACTGGTGACTTACACACACACCCACCCAGGCATATACATCCCCAGCAGTGGTGGGCTAACCCTTGGGGTGAAAGAGCTAAGCGTTTGACAGACTCCACCTCTTAACTTGTTAACTTGCTAATTAGAACTCTCAGTCACTTCATGGGACCGGACAATGGACTGCTGGCTGAGTGATGAGCAGGCTGTGACGTACACACACACACACACACACACACACACTAACCCTAAAAGCTAACAACCCCCCATACACACTCTACTGATGTGACCACCTGCCCCCTCATGCTCTCCAAAAGACAGTGTGCCTGCCTTTGTGTGTGTGTGTGCGTGTGTGTGTGTGTGTGTGTGTGTGTTTGTGTGTATGTCCAAAGTGGGAGGTTTAGTGATTTGGGGTCTTGTTGTGTGGGGTCTTGTTGCCAAGGTGACAGGGGGAAATGGCAGGACAATATATAGGGTGAAGGATATAGTTCCTCCCTCTCTTTACTCCTATCTCTTGCTCTCTCACTCCCTTTCTCTCTCTCTCTCTCTTCTTTATACACAAAACCACTAACACCAGTAGAGAAATAAAGACAGGAGGTGTGTGTGTGTGTGTGTGTGTGCGTGTGGTGTTTGCCCAGTGGTCTTCAGATCGGGGCTAAACGGGGTTAAACATCTATCCATGTTAGAGTCCCATTCTCTGAGTTCTGTCATTAAGCTGCAGCTTAGAGAGCCATTACTGACACAGCTGCTGCTCTCTGGGTAAACACGCATACACACACACACACACACTCTGTGGTATAGCACGCTGCCCACAGGGATTGCGCGTACTGTCTGTCTGGGTTGCCAAATATCACAACGCTAAAACAGTGACTGTCCAACTGGCATCCAGTCACTGGCGTGGTTCACATGTGCAAGTTTCTATGGGAAACTGAGCTTTGTTGGACCATTTTGTGATTCTATAGAAAAAAAAAACAATGCATTTGTTTATCAAGACAGGGAAACTAATAGATAATGAAAAATAAGATGAACCGTACAGCAGCTCAGGAGACTCACAGACCCCAAAATTGTGTGGGAACCTTTTCTGCCGACGACAGACTGGATCTACAATGCGCAGATAGCCGCCATAGCCGTGAAGTTTGAAGCTGATGACAAGAGGTTGGTTTCTGTGTTCTCGGAAAAATAATGAAGCTGCCATGTCCAGTCTGCGGAGCGCTCTGCACCGTGGGGGGTCAAAGGGGGTCCAAGAGAAAAACCTTTGCTCCGGGGCCCCAGATGAATCCACCCGTGGTTGTCGAGCGAAAGGCAAGAAAACAGTGCCGGTAAAAATAGCATGGCAGCTCAGGACATCGTACAAACAATGAAGACGGGCACCTTCACCCCTCTGTCTCGAGAAACCTGCCGACATTTACTGGAAATAACTGAATAAAAAACATGTGAGGGTAAAAAGCAACAAGCTGCCCTGCGGAGTCGACCTCACATGAGGTGTTTGTAGCTCCCTTTAGCCTCGTGGCATCTGGGAGCGCCGTGGGGAGTCTGTGTGTTAAATAAATGACCAGGGAGTTTAGCCCATGTGCTAACCATGTTAAAATAACACGAGCAGTGCTGGCCGCTCTCAAGCCGAACGCAGGGCTCTTCCGCTGGGTCGCCTCCCCCCGGGTGAAGTCCAGGCTCCACCCGGGGCCTTGTATGTTTTTCCCTGGCCGCCTCTTTATTTTCCCTCGGCTAAAACCGGTCGGATCAAAGAGATCCGAGAGCCACCAAGGTTGAGAGGAGACGAATGGATGCAGAAAAAGGTGTAAAGTGTTTGTGTACCCATCTGAAACAACCGACCGTACCTCGGAGGGCTTTGAGTCTGATGACTGCAGGGGAGAGGAGGAAAAACATGGAGACAACAAGAGAATGGAGAAAGAGAGGAGGGGTAAAAAAAAAAGGTCAGGCTTGCTGACATTTCCAGAATCTCAGTTGTGATACCATGGGAACAGAGTCAGCTGAAGACCAGATGAAGCCTGAGTGGTGGCAGTACTGTGTTTTAACAATTTGACTTATGAAAGTACCATTCGCACAAAACTGAAATTGACATAAGGATGACAAGAGTGTCTGAGCTGATACAGTGTGTGTGTGGGTACAAACACAGCAGTGCACTTGCAAGCCGTGTGTGTGTCCTCATTTGTCCCCATACTGAGCCCCCCCTTGCAGACAGTAGCCATTTTCAGCTTGCAGGGCCCTTCATCAAAGCGTCAAACCCACACATGGTCTTGCCCGCTTGTTACACACCCTCTTTAGCATTTGTGTGTGTGTGTGTGTGTGTCTGTGCGTGTGTGTGTCTGCCAAGCTAACGAGGCACTAGGTATTGTTACAGGGACTCACTCCAACCGCACCATGAGCAAGCCATTACACCAATAAGCCTGCATCATTTCCAAAGAATCCAATTAAATTTTGGTCTTACAGCGCTGCACTCTGAAAACACAGATTTTCTCCATTGAGAATGTGCAAACACACACACACACCCACCCTCTCTTAGCTCGCTTGCATTTGGCTTGTCTGCGTGCTGCAGAATAAACCAGTGATCCAGCTGTCCATGTACATGATATCTCTGTATTTGTGCTGGGGAACCTGCATGACTCTCTCTCTCTCTCTCTCTCTCTCTCTTTCAGCATGTGCTGTCTGTGTCGATCATCCCGTCTTTGTCTGTCTCTTCAGAAGTACTCGATATCTTTTTTTCGCCCTCTTCCTCACCTTCCTCCTTCCACCAGCTTGTCTCTGCCTCCCCTCTTCTATCCCTCCCTCCTTTCCTCTCCACTGATTCTGGCTGGCATCTGTTAAGCTGCTAAAGAGAAAGCGTGTATGCATGTGTGTGTGTGCGTGTGCATGTGTGTGTGTGTGTGTGTGTGTGTGTGTGTGTGCGTGCATGGATGTGTTGGTCTTGTGGGGTTGGATTTGAACAAGCCCATGCCTGTTCTGCCCCGGTGGCCTATGAAATGAGAAAGGCAGCCACTGTGCTGCAGACCTCCACTGATAAATCTACCAGGGTTACCCCTCCGTGTGTACATCTGCGCGAATGTGTGTACGTGTGTGTCAAGTGCATGTGTTTGCATATGTGGAGGCGTGCATGCATGTCATGTGCACGCATGTATGTAGAGCAGTGATCATCTGTGTTTGCGTCTTCAGCTCTGTGACGCCAGAATAGAGATTTGGAGAGATTTGATTTCACACACCCCCAAAGCCAAGAGTGTGTGTGTGCACGCACCATGTGGTATAATCTGCCATCATCGCCTAAAATGCGTGACATTAAAACACCACCGAGTCGATTCTTCTTCAGACATTTGAATTTTTTTCCCTCCTCCCCTTCTTGTCGTTTGTCTCATATTTATCCGCGCTCACATATTCGTCTCGGGAGAATTAGAGGTCATGTTACCAATCTATGGAGCACTCAAAGACAGGGTGGAGAGAGGTAGACTGAGGGAGGAGAGAGAGAGAGAGAGAGAGAGAGAGGGGCCATCTCTCTCAAGAGCACTGAAAGGCCCCAGGTTACCTTGCTTATGACAGCGAGGTCAGATATTGAAGAGCTGAAGTCAATACAACAAAGCATTTAGCAGCCATTTTCAGATGGAGCCAGTGTTGACTTGAAGGAAGGAAGGAAGATTTATGTCTGATAAGAACTTTTAAAGAGGATGTGGTGGAAGGCTTTGGGATTAATATGCATATAAACTGTGAGGTTTACAGCACATGCCCCTCAGCAGAGAGTGGGACGCACTACAGTTAGTATTTCACATACATACAGTTTATGATTTTTAAGGTTCAGTTAAAATGACACGCGTCAGACACATACGTTAACGTTGATACAGGACAGGGGAGGCATTATTTGCCACAGGGTTTCACATCAAATATGGGCTTTTGAGGGGGCAAAAAGGGGCAAAAAAAAGGGGCAAAAAAAAAGGTCTTGGTCCAAATGATGCTAAATTAGAAGTCTTTCCCACCTTTGCACGGCGTATATGTGCATGTATCCCGCTGTTAGAGCAGGTGTTAAAGCGCATAACCGTTACAGTGTCTTAACATCACTGGAGCAGCTCTTCTGCTGCAACCAGCCTGACTCTCACCAAGGGGCTCGTTCCACAAAGCAAATATTGTCTCTCTCGCACACACACACACACACACACACAAATGAACGCACAACACACATTCTGCACATAAGCACGCATCTATACAGACACACTATAATAATTCATGCGCGGAGGCATACCCCTCATAGCCCTCACACACATACACACGAGGGTGATGGAGGTCGTTGAGGCGTTTTTTATGAGTAAGGGCCTGTTCCTTCCCAGCCATATTTCACCTTCTTTAGTGTGAGTGTGTGTGTGTGTGTGTGTGTGTGTGTGTGTGTGTGCGTGGGTGTGTAAAATAAAAAGGGGAAAAAAACAGACTGAGACATTATCTTCAAGCCATGACAGCTGTAATTGTGGAGCACATTAAAATGGGTGCAGGGTGACACCTCTAACCACCTTCTATTAAGAAACACACTCTCCCGCAGCATCACTCCCCTCTCTCTCTCTCCACACACACACACACACACACACACACGCACACACACAAAGGTGGTTTCATTGTGGTCAAACAAGGAAATGAGCATCTTCGAGCCCGTCAAAGCTGAGTGCTTTGAGGAGGGCCAGTCTGGCTAATGTGTACATGTTGATGTCTTGATTATATGTGTCAAGTGTCTGTCCGTGTCCCTCAATAGACAGGTCTGCCTGGTAAGAAAGGGCAGAAAAGAAACCTTTTTACATAGAAGCATTTGTAAAGAGGAGAGGGAGAGAAAGACGCAGCGTGCCTGGAGCCTATCAGCATATATGCTTCTGTATTTTGGGAAATTATTGTTATTATTGTGGCCTCACTGCGTATTACAGATTGTCCAGGGGTGGTACTCTTCAATCAGTTAATCAATCTCAATCAATCAATCAAAACTTGTACCAGATTCTTTCTATCTTTCTGTATGATTATCTATCTGTCTGTATATCTAAATGCAAGATCCTCTTCGTTACACAACAAACTATGCAGGAAAGTTAAAAAAAAATGTGTTTGACTTATTTCAGGATCAAGTGATTCAGGCTCAAATCAGGTTAAGAGAGAGTTGTGTTTAAGCTCAGCTGGTTGGTGCCTGTAACACTTTTATCTACTGTTTGTTGAAATCCTCCTCACGTCTAGACAACCATCAATAAATAAAGTGTCTGAAAAACAGAAGAAGGAAAAAGCTGATGTTTGCAGCAGACTGTAATAAAGAGGACCAGTCATTTCCTCCTGTGTCCAGACTCAGCGAGCAAATTGGAAGCAAGGGCCGATCAGAATTTAGTAAGCGAGTCATAGAAAAGTTGGCTTCTGGCTTCGGGGTCGGGCTTTGACGATCGAGCTGACGAGAGGACGTGGGCTGTTTGGGTTGGATTTCTTCAAAGTGGGGTCTGCTCTCTGATAGTGAACTAAAATGACAAATGACAAGATGTGATCCCTCACACTGCTGTTTATATATGTCTGTCTGTTCTGAGCTTGGAGAAGTGTGAACCTACACAATCACAAGATGCCTATCTGTCTGTGTTTTACTTTTCCACCAAACACACACACACACACACATACACACTGGGGGATGCTATCGATACAGCAGTAATCTGTGCAGCCGATAAGCCAGGCACAGGCTTTGGTCGTGAACAAAGGCGAGGGCAGCATGGCGGTTATAGATCCTCCCTCTCTCCTTGTTCTCTCTAAATCGCTTCACCTTTCGGGATCCCACACCCACACAGACTGACACATGCGCGACATATCAACACACACACACACTCTGTAGGAATGCATGCACACAATCGTGCACTGAGAGATTTAACATGGACAAGTGGGCACTTGGTAGAAGAATTCAATTGGCTCCCCCCCTCCTCTCTTTCTCCGTCTCCCCGGCCTCTCAGGGTGTCACAGTACATGCCAGGCTTTAATTCCTTCCAATCTTCTCCCCAACACACACACTGTCGCCTTTCATTTAAAGGGCCTCCTGACAGGGATGACCAGCATCTCCACTCCTCCATCCCTCCCACCGGTCCCTCACTCTATCTCGGCCGGTCTCTCCCTTTCCCGCTGCTCGTTATCACTCTTTCAGTCTCTCACATTCTTTCTTTGGATATCTTGGATATCCTTATTGGCATTGTTTGTTTGTTTTTTTGCCTTCCTTTACTTCCCCTTTGTTTGTTTTTTTTACTTTCTCATATCTCCTTCACTTTCCTTTCATCCCTCCATTTTTTCTTTGCCTTTCTGCTCCTCTCTGTTACTGAAATCAAATCTAATGCTCCCTTTCAGTGTTGTCTATGTCTGCCTCTCACCCCCCCCCCCCCCCCCCCCCCCTCCCTTTCAGTGTTGTCTTTGTCTGCCTCCCCCCCCCCCCCCCCCTCCCAGCCCCACCACTGTGTTCTCTCCTCTCTAACAGCTTTCTATCTATTTGTCTCAGTGTCAGCGCTCTGCACCTCACACCGCCACTTTAGCTCCTCTCCCCATTGTGCTTTCCCAGCCTGCCACACTGGCTTTTCAATTGGCCAACAAGAGTAAACACCGGTTGTCGAGCATCAATCACATCACACACACCGGCGTACGCAGTGAGAGAGAGTCTCCAATTTCGATGTTCCTTTTTCTTTTTTTTTTCTTTTGCACCCCCCCAACCATTTTTTTTTTTTTTTTTGCAGAATATGGTCAGAACAATCTACAACAAGACAATACCTGAGGTGACAGCGGGTATGTGTTAGTTCTTGTTGTTGTGTGACGGCTGTCTGATGCCGAAACACTGCTCAATGGTTTATAACACTATGAGAAAAGAGAGAACTTTATGAGAACAGGAATAACTTGATGGCTAACATTTGGTCTCTGCATAATGGCCCCTTGTTTTGCGGAAAACTGTAAAATTTGAAGTCTTTTCTTATTAAACCAAGATCAAGAGTGATGTGAGAGAGAGAGCGTCCAGTGTTTCCTGGTGGATTATGTTAAATAAAACTTAGACGATAAGGCAAGAGCAGCATCACCTAATCACTATCCAATCAGTACACGGCCAGAGGAAGAAAGTGCATATGCAGAATTTCCTTTCAGAGGGCCGTCAGTGAGGGAGATGAAACACACACACACAAACACACACACACACACTGTGGAGTGCAGCTTAAAGGAGCCTGGTGAGAGCATCTAACTGAGCAGCATAACATGTGATTTGCTGTTGGGGAGTTCGCTGTTATGTACCCACCCACCCCCACACCCTCCCATCTCTGCCATACTAACTCATTCACAAACACAGCCACACAAATACAATCACACGTGGACACACTCCGGTTGTACTGTAATAAAGAATTATTTCTTCATTATTCTTGCCCCCTCAATCCATTCTGCACCCTTTCGTCCTGTCTCACTTTATTTCCACACACATATACACGCGTTAGTGTGTATTGGCGAGTGCGTGTGATGCATTTGTGGCTTGTGCACTCGTGTTGCACCCCGAGCAGTAAATCAGCGCTGTGCTAATTGGTAGGAAGAACAGCAACATTTTGGCAGAATATAATGTTTTATGTTTGTTTCTTTATTGCGATCTTTAATGTTCATCGCCGTATGCATGTGAGAGGGTGCGATCGCACATTAATGTGCGTGCGCCGCGTGTGTGTGTGTGTGTATATGTACTGCATTATGATCCTAATGAGACACTGTTGATGAGAGGGGACTGGAAAGGCGCAGAGGAACAAGAGCATGATAAGCTTCTTAACGATGATCACTCAGTGTGTTTGAGTATGACAGTGTGTGTGTGTGTGTGTGTGTGCGTGCGTCCCTCTCGAGCCTCTCCACTCACAGGCGGAACACAATCAACGCAGCTCTCATTTGCAATCAGTAATTAGAATGCTAATTAGCCCCTGGGAGCTAACGGGAACTAGTGTATTACAAGGGCTTGATTAGGACTGCTCTATTCCTAAGGGAGGGATTTACACCTGCACGCTATTGGCTCAAACACCTGCCAGTCATGACCTATCATCCGGTTGGGTCTGACTGTGACTGAGTTTGAATAAATTAGGCCCCTAACACGTACTGAGGAGTATTCGACTACAGCCTCCCCATGATGATGAGGAACACCAAGGTGTGGTAAATTAAAGATGGAGCACCATGATACATGTACAATGTGAAAAGCCGGGTTTAAAGGTAGCTCTAGTTGAAATGGCAGCTGTGGTCAGCTCGGATTCAAAACAGCCACAAACATGTGGAAAATGTTACAAGTCCGTTTATGGACATTTTCAAACCACTGCAGCCTGAGCTGCCTCTCTGGTGTTGATCCAAGTGTTAACTACAGTGCGTTCCCAACACACAGTTTCTCCACAACAACCTAATACTCGTGTCCCACTGCTAGATTATATTTTCATCTGCATTTGTTTGTCTCTGTGTTTTTTTTTTTTTTTTTGTGAAGGATCAGGAATGACTTGAACAGACCAACGGGTGGATCCAGATCCAGGAGTCTGAGTCTTTGTAACATTGATAGGAGTCAGATGGATGCATGTTGGATGGATCTTGACGAAACCCCGAGTGTGTTTAGGGGACTGATGTTTATAATGTGTGCGA